>JAWQFY010000184.1:0-46436 GCA_037055185.1 Capillidium rhysosporum | reverse complement strand
TAAGATATCAATATAGTTAATAATAATAAGATATGTAAAAGTTTTTATTCAAAGCAAAAAAGGTCCTTTTATAGTATGCTTATCTAATTTGCTTATAATAGAGTTAAGTAGGCTGTGTAGGATAGAGGTAACTATTATCTCTAGGGTAAGTCAGATAGTTGATAAATTGTTCCAGGAGATAATACTTATCACATTGATAACTTAGCAATAGTATTATTGGAGAGTTCCAATTAAAGATTTATTTTAATAGCAAGTCAATATTATTAAGTGTTCTGGTGGTTTAACTCCTAATAAGAAAAACATTATTTTAACTTGGTTTTATGTTAGTTATGAAAAAAATGGCATCAATATGTGATTGAAGTGATGAGTACTCAAGTTTAATATACTAAGTAAAGTATCATATCTCAGGCTTAAGTTATAGTATATCCAGATTATATCACAATATATATATAAATTTATATAAATTTATTATCTTTAATTAGTTTTTTTAGCTTTATTTTAATTATTTAATTTGTTAAGTTAAAATTAATTACTATATAATAGCTACTAATAATTGTATTTCTTTTAAAAAAACTTAATTTTATTATAGTTAAAAACTAATTTTTCTATTAATATACTTATTATATAACTATATTTAAGTAGTAATCTCTTATTTTTTTATAATTTTATAATAAAAAAAAGTTATATTTTTAATATATAAATATTTTATTATATTAATATTCTATTAAAGTAATTATAAATATTTATACTATTTTTATAGTAATAAATTGTAAAAAAATATAAATAATAGCTATAAAAAAATATTTTTAAATTTTAGTACTAAAAAAAGTATTAAATATAATATTCTACTAAATTTAAAGTAAAATAAATTTAATATTTTAATATTTGATTTTATTAGCCTAATTTTTAAAATTAAAATTAAAATATTTTAAAAGTAGTTATTTATTTATTTAAAACAATTTAAAAAAGAATTAGTATAAATATAATGCTTTTAAATTTTAATAAATGCTAACTATTTAAATATTAATATTTAAATTTATATAGTTTTATTATATAAATAAATATTAATATTTAAATTTATATAGTTTTATTATATAAATAAATATTAATTTAATAAGTATAATATTTTTATTACTATATAATAGCAGTTTTACTTTTATATAAATGTAAAACTCTTTTTTATTATATTTTATAAAATAAAAATAAATTAACAAAATTTTAAAAAATTATTAGATTTTTTACTATAAAATAAATTAAAAAAATTTACTTTAAAGCTAGAGTAAATAATATTTTAAAATTAATATTAAAAACTATTTATTAATATATTAAAATAATAATAATATATACTATTAATATTTATTAAAATATGTAATTTTTTTAATAAATTTAAAAATTATTAAAGATAAGCTTAACTTATAAAAATTAAAATTATTTAAAAATACATAGATATAATTAATAATATAATATATATATATAACTAGCTTTAATTATTTTTAAAAAACTTAAAAATTAACTTTTATTTTAGTTATTAATAAATTTATTTATATTAATATATAATTAACTTATATTGAAAATATTAATATATTACTTATTTAACTAAATAATTATATTTAAGTTATTATTTAATCTATATTATTATATTTATATTATTATTTTTTTAGTTATATATTTTATTATTAAATTTTATTTAATTTATTTTTACTTTAAAACTTTTTATTAATAAATAAAATAAAAGTTAATTTTTAAGTTTTTTAAAAATAACTAAAGCTAGCTATATAAATATATTTATATTTATTAACTAAATTAATATATATATATATTTAAATTATTATTAAAATATTTAAGGTAAGTTAACTATATATATATTAAATATTAATATAATAATGTTTTTTTATAATATTAAAATAATAAGCTAATATTTATAATTTAAAAGTTTAGTAAATTTTTTTCTATAGTTGTATTTTTAAACTTATTAAAGTTTTAAATTAAAAGTTTAGCTTATAACTTTATATAATATTTTTAAAAATTAGATATTATATATAAATATAACTTAAAGTATTTATTTTTAATAATTTAAGTTATTTTTATTTTTTATTTAAAAATAAACTAAAAAATATTAGTTTTATTTGTATAAATGTAAAACTTTTTTCAATTAGTTTATTTTTTACTTTATTAAAGTTAATTTAAACTTGACTATTATTAAACTTTATTTTAATACTAATTTTATTATAATAAAATTATAGTAATAATTTTTTAAAATTTTGTTTATTTATTTTATAAAATATATAGAAAAGAAATTTTATATTTATGTAAATGTAAAATTACTATTATATAATAATAAATAAATATATTTCTATTATTTAAAACTATAAATATTAATTATATAGTATATTATAACTTATATTAACTATAAATAATAAAGTTAATTTTTAAAATATAATTTAAAAATAAAGCTTTAAATATATATACAATTATATTAAGTATATATAAAAACTAATTTTAATATTAATTTATTAGTAAATTACTATTAAAATTAATAATTACTTAATTAGTTTTATTTTAAGTTTTTAAAAAACATAGATTTAAAAAGGTAGTAAGATAATTTAATATATAATTATATATTAAATATAAATATATTGTTTTTTATTATATAATAACTAAAAATTATATTAAGTTTTATATTATATATATATATAATACTAATATTTTACTTTTAATTAGTTTTTTACTATTTAAAAAACTATTTTTTGCTTAAATTTTAAATTAATTAAAATTTATATACTATATATAGTTATACTAAAAAAATAGTATATAAAATATATATATATATATATATATATATAATTTAATATAAAATTTTATAATAAAATAGTAGATATATTTTTATTAATACTACATATTTAATAAATAATTTTTTAATTAAATTTAAGTTAGTTATTTAATTATACTTAAATTTAAAGTTATATTTTTTATTAATATACTAAAATAATTCTTTAAAATTTTTAATTATTTATTATTTTTTATATTTTTACTTTTATAAATTATTAATTTAACTTTTATATTAAAACTTAAATTTAAAATTTGCTAGTTATATTAGTAATTACTATATTTTAGTAATTTTTTTTTAAATAAAATTTACTACTTTTGCTACTTTTAACTTAATATTATAAAATTTAGTAAATAATTACTATTTTATATATTTTACTAATATATACTTATTTATAAGTAGTTATATTAAATTTTTATTTTATATATTTTTAAATTTTACAGTTATTTAAAATTCTAAAGGTATAAAATTCTTTTCATTATTTTATATATCTTTTTAATTAATATAAACTATTAAAATATAAGTTTTAAATAATTTAAAATCTAATTATATTATTTAAATTGCTTTTAATTTTTTTATAAAATAAATATTTTTAAATTTAAGTATAATAGTTATATATATTAATAATAACAAAATTTTACTAAAATTTTATATTAAACTACTAGTTTATATATATATAGTAATTATTTATTTATTTAGTTATTAAATATTTTAATAAGTTGAAATTTATAGTTATTATATTTTTTTATTTATAAAAGTTATAAATTTTAAAAAAGTAAATATAATTTATTTTTTTAAATAATTTAAAAGCAAAAAAAATTAAAAAATTACAAAATAAGTTTTAAGTTTTTTTAGTAGCTAATTTAAAAATAATAAACTTAATTAATTAGTGCTTAAATAAAGGTAAATTTTTAATTTTTTATAATACTTAAGTATAAAGCAAGTATTATAATTATTTATAAGCTTTATTTAAAAGTAAGTATATAAGTTTAGTCTTTAGTTAAGTTAAAACTAATTATTTTAGCTTGATTATATTTAAATTTTTAGAAATATACTATAATAATAATATAAAAACAAGATTTATAAAAGTTTATTTAAAACAAAAAAAGATTTCTTATTAGTATAATTAGTAATTTACTTATAAATATATTAAATAAATCTTAAAAAATAAAATAAGTAGTTTATTTTAAAGATTATTTAGTAAATAAACTTATATTAAATATTATTTTAGAAATATATTAGATTATTAGCAAGTTACCTATTAAGTAAATATACTAATATAATAATAATAATAATAATATATTAATAAAGTATTTTAAAATTAAGCTTGCATTAATAATAAGATAATTATATTAAAATATTCTAAATAAAAGTATACTATAATAGTAATACTATTTTAACTTATTTTTAATAAAATAGCTTTTATTATAAAAAATATTAGTTTATATTAAAGTTTTAATACTATTAAAAATTAACATTAAATTAAAATTAAAGTAATAAGTATCTAAGCTTAATATACTAGCTATAAAAATATAATTTTAGTTTAAAGTATAAAATATAAAATAAGCTAAATTAATACTATAAAGTATTAAAATTAATTAGATATTTATTTACTTTTTTGTATTTTCTAATAAAAATTAGTTTTTTTAATATACTTTATATATTTTTTAAAATATTAAAATTATATTAAAATAATAATAATTATATATTTAAAAATAAATAATTTATATTTAGTTTATAAAATTTATTAGTTTTAATAATTAGATTTTAACTTTAAATTTAATAGTAAAATACTAGTATTTAAATATTTAAATGTAAATATTTATTATATTTAAAGAAAAATTTATTAATTTTTTTTTAAAAGTAGATAAAAAGTTTTACATAAATAATAAAATAGATAACTAATATAAAAAAAGTACTTTATAGCAAATAAATAATAATATTAGAAAAAGTAGTAGTATAAAAATAATATAATAAAATAGCTAATATAATTAGTAAAGTTAAACTAAAAAAAATTAAATATAAAAAGCTTAAATTAGTTATAGCAAGTTATTTATAGAAGTAAGCTAAGAAATTATAGTAAATATATTAGATAATTAAAATAAAAACAAAAAAAGTAATTAATATTAGCATTTAGTTATTTGAAAAGTTAGTTAAATAAAATAATAATAAAATAGTTATTTAGTAAAGCTTTAATATAAGTTTTATATTTAAATTTTTATAACTTTATAGGTTATTATCTAAAAAATAAAAAGAGAAAGTAAATACTTTTATATTAAAAAGAAGGTAAAAGAGAGAAAAAGCTTTTGAAAATATTGCTAACTTATAAAATAAAGCTAAAATTTATTAAATTTATTTTGCATTATTATTTTAGCTTAATAGTAATTTAATTATTAGGGAAAATCTAAGTATTTTAAAAATTAAAATAAAATAAAGATAAAGGATAAAGGTTTTACTAAACATAGGCTTTGTTTTTTAGAAAATTTTAACTAGCATAGCTAATTAGCAATATTCTTATAATTAATATATTTTTTAAATTGATAAAAGTGTTTTTTTTAAATTAAAAGTATATTTAAAAAATAAATATATAAAGTTAATACCTTATAGCAGAAAAATAAAATAGGTATTATAGATATCTTACTGTATATAAAAATAAAAATATTTAGTAATGCATCCAACTTTAATTATATTTCATTATTGTAATTGATAGATATAATTTTGTTAACATAACTACAGAAATTTTAAGTAATAATATTTACTTATAAATACATACATTCAGTCTATTGGGATATTAAATTTGGCATAAAAATAAAAATAGATTTTGGATAGATAAGATTAAAAAATTAAAGTTATGGAAATAGTGATTTTTTTTAAATATTTATTTATTTTAAAATTATGTTGAAATCAATTAAAAACTAAAGTATAGAGATTGAAAATTAGACTTTATTAACTTTTAGAATTAAAAATTTTATTATTTAAAGATAAAAAAATGAGTTTTTTAGTGAAATTGGAAGTTAAAAATTTAAATTGAAGACATGTTAGGTTGAGATCTTGAACCACCATTCCCAATATTACTGCGATTGATTTGCCCAAATGTAAAATTGGTAGGATTGTTACCTAAAGCTGAGCCATCCAAATTGGAGAAGTAGTACCCAGCCCATTCCTCAATAGAATTTGGAAACCCGGTAGAATTACTGGTATAGTTGTTGTAAGCGATAGGTGTATACGGGGAGTATATAGAGTTTGAAGAAGGAGCGACAGAGTTACCTGAGTTTAGCTTGATTATGTTATAGTTACTTAATCTCTGCAAGTTTGAAAACGGAGCGATAGAGTTCGTAGATTCGTAAGCAGGAATATGCGAACAGTTAGATGTAACTTCAGTAGCGCTGTTAAGTACTAATGGAATGGTAGTTAGGTTGGAATTGCACATAATAGCCATACCAGATGCTTCTTCAGTATTAAATTGATTAGTTGAATTACGAGCTGTGCTTGAGAAGGGCGGTGGTGGTGATCTCGAATTTGGGTTGTGTAGCTGGTTGTTAGATTTAGCTAAGGAAGAGTTACGGGCTAGTTGATGTAAGAATCGAACCATACCTTTGTCGTATATTACAAAATAGAGGTATACTATACCCATCAGAGACCACATATAGGTTAATATTACCGAATGTTGGTCGTACATGATTACAATCATTGTGAATACGTTGATAAGGAATAATATAATAGTGCGGAATACGTTAGTTTCTACAATGATTCGGTATAGACCGGTGTTGGAAGATTTACGCTGGAGTTTAAATAATTCTCTAGTATGCTTAAATAATGCAATAGTTATAGCGGTAGTTATAAACAGTTCGACTATAGCATCCATAGCAACATGTATGATACCCGAAAACAGCTCTTGTTTGAACACGCAATAATCTTTCCTCTCAATATCATCGTCCCCGTTGATAGTTGAAGTAGAAAGTACTATATCGGAAACGGAAACAGCTAGCCTACATATTAACAGTAAACTCGATAGCACTACGAACACTGTGTTTTTACCAGTGATTACAGAAATCCTATAAATCTGAAAAGCTTCACCGGACAACATTTGGAGATGGAAGCTTACGATTGAAAGTTTTGCAGCGAACACGCATCCAAATAAACCTAACGGTAAATATTGGGCAAAGTTGCATAAAGATGTGACGAGGAATAAAAACCCAATTACTACCCGTAACCTAGCTATTACGTTGTTTACGAATAAGCAGGCGTAAAATGAATTGAAAATTATATGGGATGCTACGGCGCAGAAACATCCGGCAAATCCTATGGCG
This sequence comes from Capillidium rhysosporum, assembly GCA_037055185.1. Classification (NCBI taxonomy): domain Eukaryota; kingdom Fungi; phylum Entomophthoromycota; class Entomophthoromycetes; order Entomophthorales; family Capillidiaceae; genus Capillidium; species Capillidium rhysosporum. The sequence continues at coordinate 39,299 of JAWQFY010000184.1, read as the reverse complement.
AAGATCTGTAGCGTAGAGTCGATCATTTGCTTCACCTTTATGATACGTTTCTTTTACAGGTAGTTGCTATTTCTTTAAACGTATATCTCCGATTTAACAGTCGGCCGGTTGAAACTTCAAAATTTTGATACTCTTGTTCTGTGTGAAAATGGAAATATAATTTGAAAACGAATAAAAAGTGGATTAAAAGAAACTTTACAATTTAAAACCGGTTTATAAACTAACTTTATTTAGCACATCTAAAACATTAGAGTACTTACACTATTAAAAACTAAACAAGTACCTTATACTATATTTTCCTATTTTTCCCATTTTATCGTACCTTTACTTTCTCCTACCAGCTTTCCCCTGAATATTTTTTATTTTTATTTTTGTTCAAGACTTTCTTCGTAGCATTCGGATTCTAAGTTTTAAACAATATATAGTTCTAACCCAATTAAATCGCATATAACTGTAGCTAATTCGATTCAAAAACTGAATTTTCAAATAGTAATTTTAGAAACGTAGTCATGTTTCGATTGAACTTTTCCCCATACTTAAACAATATTAAAATTTCCTTTTGTAGGTGGGTGCCTTCAACTTAATTTTGTAAATAAGGAGGTACCACCAGTTTCTTAGTGAATATGTAGTTAATATTGGTAAGTTTACTTGTTTAGGTTATTCCGGTTTTTAAAACAAGCTCAGCCTAGTTACAACTATTAAAAATAATATTAAAGCCGATTTAGATGCTATAATTTTGTCGTACTGATGCTTAAGCAGATATATTTTTAGCTCTCAAAAACGCACACTACCATTTAAATATATGTTACTTGGCTCAATTTAAATGAGTGAACTATTGCCTCCCTGATTTTTGCTAATTAATATTGCTACCATTTTGATAAATTTTAGCTGATCAAAGGTCTAGTTATTACTATATGTATGCAATCATTTTATTATATCCATTTATATATAATTTCCAGTTAACTTATATAGTAGATACAACTAGAATTTATGATATATTTCTAAATAATAAATTAAACTTGGAAACTAGTTAGACTTTCTTTTAAAATAAGATACAAATTAAATAGTAGCTTCTAAAAGGTTGTTTGTTTTATATTTGTAGGTATTACTAATTAAAGTAATTTTCCATTATACCTATTTTTTATATAGTTATATTTTAATTAGATAAAAGCTCTATAGTAATTTTATAAATATAGTTATTGTTTTTAGTATAATTACAGTTAGCACTGGTACTGTTTAACCAGTTGCATTTTGTTTTCTAAAATGATAAATATCTTTAAAAAAATTTTAAAAAAAACATTTTTTTAAAAATAATCTTCAAATTATATATATCTTATATTTTTAGTTTTAAGTTTTTTTGTTAAATACATCTGCTATTATAAATATTTAAAGTTAACTGTCTTTAAATATTAACTATAAAAAATAGCAAATTTTAATTAAAACTTTGATATATATTTATTTATTAATATTTAATATTTTTTCTATATATTTTAATATTTACCTTAACTTTATTAATAATATTATTGCAAATAATAGAAAATAAATTATAAAAAATATAATAAACTTAGATTTAATTTTTTTTTAAAATTTAAACCTATTATACTAAAATATAATAAATTTTTATTTTTTTTTAATTTAAGCTTATAAATTTTAATAAAATTTATATTAAAGTTATATATAAATTAGAAAAGTATAACTAAATTAAAAATTTTAAATGTTTTTTTAATCTTTTTTAATATTTAGGCTAGTATATTATTTTATATTAGTATTAATTTACTACTAATTTTAATTTTTTTTTAATTATTAAAAAATAGTTTTTACTATACTAATATAAATATTTAAGTATATACTTAGCTTATTAAAGTATTTAGTTTAATTAATATATAAAAAGTTTATAAAATTTAATATAAAATTTATTTATATTATTAATAATTTTAAATATAAATATATTAGTAAATATAGTATATTTATATATATATATTATATATTTTAAAATAATGGTTTTAATTATAAAGTAAAAATATTTATAAATAAAATATTAGTTTAATAATTAGATTTATAATTATATAGTATTAATAAGTTTTTATTTATTTTAATATATATTTATTAGCTTTAGTATATTAATATAAATATATTAATTAACTATTTTCACTTAAAGAATAATTTTTCTATTTTATAAAATACTAATAAAAAGTGTTTAAATATATATATTTAATAGATTTTTTAAACTTTAAAATTTTATTTATATTTTTTAACTATATTATTACTTATATTTAACTTTAAAAACTTTATTTATATTAAAAATAAAATAAGAAGTATTTATAATTTTAATTTAGTTTAAATATATCTTTTTTATTAACTCTAATAAAGCTTTTATTAATAAACTTATTAAATATATTTATTAATTTAGCAAATATAATTTTTATTTTAGATTTAATACTTAAGTTTATTATTATATTTAATAATATAAAAATACTAATTATAAGCTTTAAATAGTATAATTTTAGATATATAATTAATATATATTCTATTAATTAATATATAATATATTTTTAATATATATTTTAAATATATATTAACTAATATAATTTTATTACTTCTAATATTATATAATGTAAAATTACTAATAAATAAAACTATTTAATTAATATTTATATATACTTAAGTTTTAAAATCTAAATTTTTAAGTTGATAAATATATTAATATATTATTTTCATAAAAATAAAAAGCTTTAATTTTATAATTATTTAATATTAAAGTAATATGCTTAAACTTATTAAAATAATTAAATTATATAGAAATAATTTTTAGCTAAATATTATTAAAAATTATTAATATAAAATTATTTATAAATGATATAAAATATACTTAAAAGTATAAAATTATATATATTATTTATAAAAAATTTAATTATTAAATAAAATATAAATAAGAAATATTTATATATATATATTTATATAAGCTAGTATATTTATTTTTATTAAATATTAAAGTTAAAATTAAAAATTCTTAATATATTATTTAATTATTTAAGTATTTTTTTACTTATTTAATTTTTTTAGTTTATATAATTAGCTATTATTTATTCAAAAACTTCTAATAAGTATTAAATATTTTTAATTTTAATTTTAAAAATTAGATTATATAAGTATTTATTTACTAATAATTATTAATTATTAATTAATTTATTTTATACTAAAAAAAAAAGTTGTAAATTTGCAGAATTTAATAGAACTTTTTTTATAAATTATAAATTTATTAATTTTAAAAAATATACTAAAACAAATAGTATATTATTTATAATATAGATAAAATAGTTTATATTATACTTTATTCTAAAAAATATACTAATTTTGATTATATACTTATTATTATTAAGATATAATAAAATTCTTATTTTAATAAAAAAGATATTATATTTAAAAACTTTAAGTAAAATATAATATTAAATACTTATAAATTATTTATTAATAATTATAATAATAAATTATCTTTATTAACTAAAAAAGCTAGTAATTTAATTATTATTAATTGTAATATTACTAAAAATTATAAAATTAATAGTATTATATTTAAAAAAAAAGTATTTACTTCTAATATACTTTATTAAAAAAGTATTAATAAAAGAAAGTATTATCTTTTTTATACTTTTTAAATTTATTAAATAAAGTTTAGTAATATTATAAAATATTTGTAAATATAAAATTAATAATATTATAAGTAATATTAATATATATATAATAATAGTTTTATATTATTATAAAACTAAGTATAATAAATAAAAATTCTTATAAATTTATAAATTTATTATATAATATTAAAATTTTACTATCTTTATTAAATAATTTATTATTATTTTTAAAATTTAAAATAAAGTATATAAGTTAGTTATAAAACTATAAAATTTAAATTTTAAATAATAATAGTAATAATTTATATTTAAATACTAAAAAGACTATTAAAAATATTTTAAATATAAAAATAATTAACTATTAAATAAAATAGAATAGCATTAACTTTAAATTTAGCATTATTATTAAATATATATAATATAATAAAATCTATACTTTTAATAATTATTTAGTTAAAAAAAATATATATAATTTTATATATAAAAAACCATTTACTTTATTTTTAAAAATTTACTTAAATTAAAATAATATTATTCAAAAAATCATATTATAATTTAAATCTAATAAACTTTATTTACTTTTAGTAAATATAGTAATTAATAGTTATGGTTATTTAATAATTTATAATAAAAATTTATTTTTTATTTTTAATAATAATATTATTAGTTTATATTTTATTATTTTAGATAATTAAATTATTAATAATTATATATTTATATAACTTAAAATAAATTATAAAAAATTATTTTATTTTATATTTACTATTAATAAATTTATTTTAGCCTATTTAATATTATTATAAAATTTATTATTTTCATTTAAAAGCTATTATAATATAAACTTAATAATTATATAAATATGTAAGTATAAGTTATATTTATTAAAAATAAATATTATAATAAATTCTTATTTATTAAATTATTTAAAAAGCTATTATAAAAGTAATATTATTAACTCTTTAAATAAATTTTTAATAATATTAAAAAGTTATAAAAAGTATATAGTAAATATATTTAATTATTATTTTATTAATTAGTTATAAAAATAAGTAATTACCATAATAAAAATATTAGTTAATTTTATTATATTATAAATAAAGTTTAAAATTTAATATATTTAGTTATTTATATTTAAAAATATATAAAAATTAAAAGATTTAATAAAAAATAAAATGATGAAATAACTAACAAATTAATAATAAAGCCTAAAAAATATAATACTACTTTTTTTACTATTTTATTAATAGACTAAAATAATCTAAATAGCCTAAATAGTCTAAATAAATTTATAAACTATTTACCTAAACTTATAATAAAAAATATCTAACTATTATCTAATATAATACTGGTAATTAAAAACTACTTAGACTAATACTAAGCTGATACTAAAAGTAAAGTAAATAAAGAAAATAATAAGCTATTTTAAAAAGCATATTACTATAGTTGATTTATAATAAAATGTTTTAATTTAAATAATATAAATATTTAAATTATTTAAATGTTAAAAAATTAAATAAAGTTTTAAAAAAATTACAATTTAATAAAAATAAAAAGACCTATAATATAGATTTTTCTATTATATAAAGGTAATAAATTATTATAATCTTATAATTAAAAAACTATTTATTTATATTATAATAACCAAACTATTAAAAAAAATAGTAAGCTATATTTATAACTAAAAATATATTCATAAAAAGTTACAGAAGGACTTGGTAAATATTTTGATGTAGTAAAAATCTATAATATAAAATAAATAAATAAGTAATAGGTTTAGTATTATATAAAATACTAATATAATTGATTAAAAATATTAATAACTTTTCAAAAATATATAACAACACATATTTACAAGCATAAAAGTTGCTATGAAACTCTACATCAGGTACTTAGTAAATATAAAGACTGTGTAATAAAGAAATATGATATTTCAAATGTTTTTGCAGTTAGGTAGCAAAACTCTCATAATTTTAGTTTCCAGACAAATAAAAATTTTAAGAATCGAAAAAGCAAATTAATTTGTAAAACTATAAAAATTTTTAAAGTTTGCCTTTTAATTTGAGAAGTATAGTTCAATTTTCCAAGATGGATAAGTATGATTTAACTAAAAAGATGGTGCCATATCTCGACCGCCATCTCGTTTTTCCTTTACTAGAGTTTCTTTGCATCAATGAAGTAATCAATTCCATAGCTTTTGTTATTTATTTTGTTTAATAGGCCTATGAAAGCAAAGATTTACTTAAAGCTAAATACGAATTGTTGTCAAAAACTAACATGGTGGATTTTACCAGTGATTTACACAAACAATTACATGGTACAGATGTCCCAGAAGGTATTTCCAAATTTACTTTTTAAGCTAATTTAATGAAAGAGTTAACCAAGAAACGTGAACATGTTTTGGCAACACTTGAAGAGCTTAATTCCAAGACTAAGAAAGTTATGGAAATTATTGAAAATCCCGAAGTAGTTGCTGCTTTACGTCAAGATAAAGAACACAATTTGAGATATCTTAAAGAAAATTTCCAGGTATTTAGTTTTAATAATTTCTCTAATTCTTGTTTAGCTCGAACCTGAATCAATTTCAAGCTTATACCAACTTGGCTTATTTCAGTATAGTTGTGGTAACTATGGCGGTTGTGTAGATATGCTTTATCATTTCCAAATTCTGGTATTTTAGTTTTTTTTTATTTGTTTGTTTAACAATTGTATAGTCTGTTGATGAAAAAATGCTATTGTCTTCACATTGGGGTAAATTATCAGCTGAAATCTTATCTGGTAACTGGGAGAACGCATATGCCGATCTTCAGAAACTAAAGGAATCAATTGAAAGTGGCGTAAGAAAATTCTTGTTTTATTGTTTATTTATCTTTTATTTTAGAGAAATGCCACTCCTCTTCATTTGCTCCATCAGCGTACTCATCTTATCCACTGGTCACTGTTCATATTTTTCAACCACGCGAAAGGTAGAGACTACATATTAGATATCTTATTACAGCCTCAGTACATTAGCACCATCCAAACATCCTGCCCATGGATATTACGCTATTTATCTGGCGCTGCTATAATTAACCGTCGCCGTAAAAATGTGATTAAAGATTTACTTAAGGTCATTCAACAAGAAACACACAATTACCAGGACCCTATTACTCAATTCCTTGAGGCACTTTACCTTTCATTTGATTTTGATGGAGCACAAGCTAAACTCAAAGAATGCGAAGAACTTTTAAGCAATGATTTCTTTTTAGTTTCGTCTTTAGAAGACTTTTTAGAATCAGCTCGTACTCTTATTTTAGAAGCCTATTGTAGAATTAATCAGCGTATCAATATTGGACAACTCTCCGAACGCTTGAATTTATCACCAGAGGATGGTGAAAAATGGATTGTAAACTTGATCCGTGATAGCAGAGTTGATGCTAAAATTGATTTTACTGATAACTCTGTTGTTATGAACCCTCTAAATTCATCAATTTACCGTCAAATGATAGACAAAACTCGTGATTTGGTTTTCCAAACTCAACTTGTTGCCAATGGAATCGAGAAGAGAGACGCTGCTTTAAGTTCAAATACTTCTACTGGTAAGGGAAAGCATAATTCTCGTCGCCAAAACCAAAGCAATCGCACCACCACCACTAAAGCTTAGAGTTTGAAAAAGCCAAATATTTCTCTTTGATTAAGTCTTTTTATCTTAAAACAGGTTTTAGTTTGTTCTTAAATAATCTAAATAGGTTCTTTTAATTTATTTTAAAATATTTTGGAACTATACTTGCTATTTATTATAATTTTTGTTAAAAAATTTTGTAAATGCATAATAAAACTGGAAATCAAAATATAAATACTCTTAATGTACTAATATATCCAAAAAAATTTAAATTTCTTAATCAAACTTAACAAATATTTATTTTTAGATATTTTCTGAAATATTATAGAAACTATTTTTAATTTGCTGGCTTAAATTTGTTGAAATAATTTTTAGAAAACAAATACTTAGGCAATTAGATATTTTTAAAAGCTGCTAATTTTATATTATAATAAGATAATTTAAAATAAAATATTTTTATGCTTTTTATAAATCAAAAAGCTTAAAATTACAATGCACTATTACACTTTTAGTATACTTTGTCAATATATATAAGTATCAATAGAAATTTTAAAAGTTTTTACTTGGCAAATTAAGAAATATTATACTTAATGTCTGTTAAATATATTAACAATCAAAAAATATTTTTTAAAGTTATTATTTATACTTTTTAAAGATATAATACTATAATAACATAATATATATAGTAAAATTTCAATATAACATTAGTATATATTTATATATTTTTTAAAGTTCTTCAAAACTAAATAAAAAATAAAAACATTAATAAATATAAAATGCATTTATTAATATTTTTACACTTTATTGAGCTTTAAAGTGCTTTAAAATATTTATAAGTATAGTATTAATTATTTAAATACCAAAAAAATATTATAAAATTACAAAAGAAATAATATTTTATTAGCTAAAAATATTTACTATATAAACATACTAATAGTATTTTTAGCTAGCTATTATAAAAATTATTATAAATAAATATATATAAATAAAACTATTATATAGTTATAAATAGAACTAAAATTAAAATAAATATTATTATTATTTTATATATAACTTAAAGTAGTAAGTATAAACAGATATATATTACATTTTTGTAAAGCTTTTAAAAGTATATTTAGTATATAAAAGTACTAATAACTAAATTAAATAAATTATAAAATTATACTTTAAAGCAGAATTTTAAAATACTACTTTAAATTTTAAAATAGCTACTTAAGTTTTTTATTATATAAAAAAGGTTTTTTAGTAAATATTTAAAGTTATTTTTTTACTAAACTATATTTAATAAAGTATAAATTTTTATAATAAATAATACTATAAAATACTTTATATAACTAAGTATTTTTATTTTTTTATTTATTAAAAAACTTTAAATATTAAGAAAATTAATTAAAATTAATATTTTAAATATTTAAAAATAATTATTTAAAGTTATATAATTAAGTTATATTAATAAATGTAAGTTTATCAAATATACTATATTTACAGTATTATTATAAAAGAAAAATTATATATATATAAACTTTATTAAAATTTAATTAAATAGCTTATTATATCTTATACTTTAAAAGTTATATTTTTAAAGTATAAAAAATATTTAATATAATAAATATAAATATTTAATATATAGAGATTTATATTTTATTTATATATAATAGCTTAAAAAGTAATATTTTTATAATTTTACTATAAAAATATATATTTACTTTAAAAATTTTATAATAAGTTTAGTAAAAAGTTTAAATTAATAATTATATATAAAGTATATAGCTTTTTTTTATATAGTTTTAATTATTAATTTTTAAAATTATAATTATATACTTTATATATAAGTTAGCTATATTTTTATTTTCAATTAAATTAAAAGTATCTAAATTTTTAAACTTTATTTTAGTTTTATATAAAGCATAAAAATATATTAAAAAATAGTATATAAAAATTATAATTTATTTTTTATATAGTAAAAAAGAATAATAGTAATAATTTATAAAATTATATTTAGAAATTTTAGTATATAAAGTTTTATTTTATAAAAAATACTATTATATTTAATTTATAAAACTTTATAAATAGATAATTAGCTACTTTTAAAAGTAGCTAATTTTAAATTTAAAAATTAAGCTAATAAAAATAGCTAAAAATAAATATATTCAATTATGTTTATTTGCTTTTTATATATTAAAAAGTATATAATATTATATATCCTTTACTAAAATCTATTTAAAATATACTATATTATAAATAATATAAAGTTTAACTATTAAAGTAATCTAAAATATCTATAAAATTACTAGTCTATATTTTATATTATAATAAAAATTATTAACTAGTATTAAAATTTGGCTTTCAATAAAACTATTTAATATATAGCTACTTTCTACTTTTAACTTTTTGTTTAATTGCTGAGTTGTTAATTTTATTTAGTTACTTATATATATATTTTTTAATTTTTAATTTTTTTAAATTATTTATACTAAATACTAAACTATTATTAATCTAATACTACTATTATCTAAAACTAAACTAACTAGATAAAATTATAAAAGTGATTTAAAGATATTTATTTTTAGGATTTTTTAAAATTCTTATAGATATTTTTAAAAATATTTTAATTATTATAAAATAAAAACTTAAATAAAAGTTATAACCAATTATATTATAAATATAAATATAAAATATATTAAAAAAAATAAAATAAAGGTAAATTAAATATACTAAAATATATTTTATAAATTATAAAAGAAATTAAAAAGATTTAACTAAGTTTTAACTTTATAAATAATTATAGCTATAAGTTATAAATATAAAATATTATATTTAATACTTACTATATATAAATATAATTAAATTATATATATTTTTTAGCTATTATTTATAATTTATTAAAATATATTACTATAATAATAGTATAAATATATTTTAAATTTTTAATAAAATATTAATATATATATACTAAAAAAAGCTATAAAAAACTTATATTTTATTTATATTATAAGTAAAATAGTATATAAATAAGCTAATAATTAAAAATATAGCTAAATTTAATATTGACTAAGTTATTTAAAATATAGCTTTAAATATTAAATATTTAACTTTTATAATTTAAGCTATATTTAAATAATAAGTAAATATAAATAATATATATATAATATATATATAAAGTATATAAATTTATAATTAGTTTAAGTAAATTACAAAATTATAATATATTAAAATATAGCTTTACTATATTATTTAAAATTTTAAAATAGTTAAAAAATTAGCTTAATTTACTTTACTTTATAAAGTAAGTTTAATTTTTATAAACTTTTAATTTTTACTTTTTTTTCCACTATATAAAAAAAAGTATATAATTTTATAGTATTTATAAAGTTATGCCTTTATTTTTTAGTTTTTTTATAATAAATTTGTAAAATAGAAAATCTTTTTAAGTATAAATAAAATTAAGTAGTTTTTAAAAATTGTAAAGTATAAAAGCTATAATTTTAAGCTATATTTATTAAAAAATAGTTTAAAAAAATAATTAGTATAGTATTAAAATATTGGTTTAATATTAAAAATATACTAAAAAAGTATACTAATTATTTAAATAACATTATTTAAATCTTTATAGCAAAGCTGCAAAAATAAATACAAATTTAATAAGTATAATATTTTAATAGTAATTTTGCTAAAATAAGAATTATTAAATTAACTTAATTAAAATTATAAATATTTTTAGCTTTAAGCTAAAAATATTAATTATATAGTATATTATAATTTATATAAATTTAGTAACTTTAAAGTTAATTATTAAACCTGTATTTTAGTAGTAAAAAAATGCTTAATTTATAAAAAACTTTATTTTTAATGTATAAATATATATATTTAATAAGTATAAATATTATTTTAATACTAATATCTTTATAGCTTTAAATATAAAAATATACAATTTTACTTAAACTGCTTTATTTTAAGTTTTTTTATATAGTTTATTTAAAAAACTATTAAGCTAATTTAATTTATAACTTTACTATTATATAGTAAAGCTACTTTTTATACTATTATAATATTTAATAATTATATTAAAGCTTTATATATAATATATATAATATATTAGTATTAAGATTTTTAATTAGCTTATATATAGCTTTATATAGTAAAACTATATAGTTTAAAACTTAATTTAATTAAAAAAAAATATATATATATTAAAAATTTAAAAAATACTAAAAAAAAGTATTGCTATAATTATACTTTATTTTTTTATAATAATAATAAAAATACTAATAATATATAAAATTATATTAATTATTTTTTATATATAATAAAAAAATATATTAGTAATACTAATTTAAAAAAGCTTTAAATAGCTATAAAAATATATAGCTTTTTACTATAATGTTTTAATAAAGTATTTAAAATTTAAAATTTATAGCTATAAATTATAAAGTATAGGTTTAGATACTAAAAAGGCATTAAAATATAAAATTTTAAAAAAATTAAATTTATATTAATATTTTAAATAATAATATAGTTATTTATTTTAATAAGCTAATTAATATAATAAATTTTAAAATACTAGTATAAATTTAGTTTTTATTTTATTTTATTATATATTTAAATTATTTAAATTAAATTTTTTTACTTTTTAATAAGTAATTTATTTATAGCTTTTTTAGAAAACTGATAAAAAAAAGGTAATTTAAACTTTTAAAGCTAATTCTACCTTTTATAGTTATTTTATAAAGTATAATATATTGCTTATATATTAATTTTTAGTATTAATTTAGTTAAAAGTATTAATAAAATTAAATATCTTTTATATTTACTATTATTTACTAAATAGATTAAACTACTAAATTATAAAAAATACTTATTAATTAAAAATAAAGATATAATTTTTATTTATTTAAAATAAGAATTAAAAGATTTTATTATAGGTATAAAAATTAAAGCTATGTTATAGTTATATATAGTAAATAATATCTATATTAGAAATATCTTATATAAATATATTTTTAATATAATTTAATTTTATATTTTATACTTAGATAAGATTAATACTATATTCTACTAAATTATTATATATATTTATATTTAATAAATATAAGTAAATATTATTTATTTATTTAATTTAGCTAGTAATAATAATATACTTCTTTATATCCTTCTTATAAAAAATATTAAGATATTATTAGAATTTAAAAACTAGTAAGTTAATAATATTACCTTATATAATATTATATAGCTATTATACTATATTTATATTAAAGTTAGTATTATTTATTCTAGTTTTCCTAGTAAGTTAAATTTTTTTCTAAAGTAAAAATCTTTATTTATTTTAAATTCTAAAGCTTATTTAATCTATATTTAGTTTAAGAAAAATTCCTCTTTAATATAACTAAATATTATACTAGTTATTATAAAAAATATATTAATTTTTATTTAATTAACCTTTTAAGTTTATCTTCTTATTTATAATAAAAATTATTACTGGTTAGTTTATAATTAGAGTTAAATAAAAATAAAAATATTTAACTATAAAAATTAAAAAATTAAAAAAAACTTTAAAAAAAGTATATATATTTTTTTAATTTTTATTATTTATAAGTAAAATATATAAATATTTAAATTATAAGCTATAAATTATAACAAATTTATTAAAACAATATTATTTAAAAAATTATTTATTTTTAACTATTTACAAGTTTAAAAAAATATATATAACTAGTATAGTTTTTACTATATAGTATAAAAACTATATTATTAAATTAAATATAAATAATATAATTTTATATTTTATTATTATTTTATTTATTTATTATATTAAAAATATAAAGTGTAATTTTTATATTTCTTTTTTTAGAATTTTTAAGTTTTATTTAAAATATATAAATTTTTTTATATAAATTAAAATTAAGATTTTAGATAGTTTTTTACTATATAAAAAATAAAATAAAGCTTTTAAATTAGCTATAAATAAAATACTAGTATTTTATATAAGTAGTATATAAAATCCAATATTTTATTATTATTATAGTAGTATAAAAGTATTTATAATATTATATATTTTTATATTTATATATTAAATAGCTTAATAGTTTAAAAAAACTTAAAATAAAAGTATTAAGAAAATTTAATATTTATAATAATTTATTAAAATATTATTATTAAAAATACTATATATATACTAAATATAGATTTTTATGCTTTTAAAATATAGATTTAAAAGTTAAACTTATTATTTTTAAATCTATATAAGTTAAAAAAAGCTATATAGTATATTTATAATTATATGCTATAAATGTTTATATATATAAATATCTTATATTTATAATAAAATTATAAAAATTATATATTTGTTAAATTTATATTTATTTTTATAATAAGGCTATAAATATATATATACTTTTTTTTAAATGCTTAGCATACTTTTAGTTTAGAAAAAACTTTTAAGTTATATTTTTTTAATAAATTATTTTAATACTATTTTATAATATTAAGATATATTAATATTTTTTAGTTTATATAATATTTATTTATTTATATTTTAAAAATTATAAAAAAATATAAGTATTACTTTATACTTTATAATGTTATATACTATTAAGTTATATGGTTTTTCTTTATATATTAGAAAAAAAAAGTTTTATATATTTAAAAGTATATTTATATTATATTAAATTTAATTTATTTTATAAAAAAAGTTAAGCTAGTATAAAGTTTTTTGAAAATTTAGAATAGTATTTTGCTTTATAAGTATTATTAAAGCTTTAACTTTAAAATACTATAATTTTACAATTTATTTAAATTAACTATAAACTTATTTATATAATTTATAAGTTATAAAATTTTATATTTTTATAATTAAGTATTTTATAAATATAATTTTAAAAGTAAAAATTAACTATTTAATTTCTTATTTAAAATATAGTTAAAAAAATAAATTGCTTATTATATAAGCTATTTTAGCAGCTTATAAAAAATCTTTTAATACTTAAAAATTAAAAAAAATTAAAACTTATAACTTTTTAAAAATATTTTTTGAATTAATATAAATAAATATAATAAAGTATTTTTAAAATACTAATAAATTAAATTATAATTTTTAACTTAATAGTTTATTAATTTTTTTTATACTACTAATATTTTTTATTTAAAACTTTAATTATAATTATCATTATCTTATTATTAGTATATTTTTATTATTTTTTAAGTTTAAATAAAGTTTATTTTATTATATAAATATATTATAATATTAATAAAAACCACTTTAAAAAAAAGGATTAAAAAACTATTATTTTCTTTTTAAATATTTTAAACTATTTTATATATAAAGCTAAAAATTATTTATATTAGTCAAGTTTAATAAATAATAAAAATAGCTAAATTATAAACTTAAATATTAATATTAAATTATATATTTTAATATTAATTAGCCTTAGTTTTATTTTAATATAGCTTTTTAAAAATTTTATTTATTTATTTTTGTTTAAAGTTTATAAGCTTATAATTGTATATTTTTTAATTAATTAACTATTATTTTTTAGTTAAAAGTTATATTAGCTATTTAGTTAAAAAATATATATTTAATTTTTTTATAAGTATTTTTATTATTTTAATAATAATTTACCAAAAATTTAATTTTTTACTTATATATTTACTTATTAAAAATTAGTAGTATTTTATTAATTTTTATTTATATATTTATTAAAATTATATTAGTTTTTTCAATTATTTTTCCTACTTTTATATATTTAATTTAAATTTCAATTTTTATAAATTTTTATATTATATATAGCAAAAATAAGAATAAATTTATTTTAAAGTATATTTATTATAACATTATTTTTAATAGCTTAAAGCTAATACTAATTTAAAAATAGTAATAACATTTTTTATTTAATAATTAAAATATTAAAAATTAATAATATATTTAATAAAAGCTAAATTAGTATTAATATATAAATTAGTATATTAATATTTTAGTTAATTTTACTATTAAATAATAATTATTAAAATTTTAACTTTATTTAATATTAATTTATTTTAAATATTAGTAAGTATAAAATAAAATAAAAAAGTTTAAAAAACTATATAATTACATATAAAGTTATTACTTTTATTATTTATATATAGTACTATTTTTTATAAGAATTATTAAATCTAAATAAGTCTAATATCTTATTTTTATTTTATTTATTTTTCTATTAATTATTTAAAAAAATAAAATCAAGAATAATTTAAAAATAATTTATTTACTAAATTTATATACATACTTTTAAATACATTTATAATATTTAAATTTAAAACTTTTAAAAAAGATTTAAATAAAAGTTAACTAAAAGTAATAAATAGTGCATATATTTAAAAAGCTTAATAACTTTTTCCTTTTTTTTAAATATAAAATTTTATTTAATAATTAGTATAATTTTAAATTTTGTAAAATTTAGTAGCTAAACTTAAAATGAAAATTTATATATTTATAAGTTTTATAAGTAAAATAAAAATATTTTATTTATAATTTTATTTTTTAATTAACATATATATATATATATATAAATTAGAAGAAAATTAGCTATAAAAAGTTAATAAATTAAAAAAGTAATTAAAAGTAAAATTTTATTATTAAATAAAAAATATATTTACTAGGTATAAAATAGTTAAAATATAACTGAGTTTATTAAATTTTTATAAATTTAGTTTTACTCTACCTATTATACTTATTTATTTAAAAATAAATTTATATTAACTACTTTAAAAAATAGCCTTTTTATAATTTTAATAGTTATTAAAATAAATGCATTTCTTTCAATTATGGTAAAAACCTAACTATTCTATTTAGCTTCAACTTAGCTTAAAACTATAAGTAAAAGTTGTTAAATTAAAATAAAATTAATAATTAATAGAAAAAAAAGGAATTATTTTAAATTTAATTATAACAACTTTAAATGTATAGTTTTTATATTTACTAAATATTATAATTTAGCTTTTTTTTTATATTAAAAAAACTTAACTAATTAAAGAACTGGTTTAAAAATAAATTAAAAACCCATTAAAATAAATTACTAATAGTATAATTTAGCTTACTATTTAATTAAAGATTACAATAAAAGTAGAGGAATAAATATTTTTATCAGATTATAGATATTTTAATATATTAATAAAAAAATATAAAAAAGTTTTATTTTCAAGTGATGGTTCATTTATAGATAAGATGAATAAAATTAGAAGAAAATTTACCAGTTTAATATAAAATAGGTAGGTGGTATATAAATTTAAAAGGATACCAGTACCTACAAGTTATGGTGTAAAAAAAGTAGTTGTTGACAGGGCATATAGTTATTTATAACTTGGAAGTTAAGGAATGGTAGTGTAACTAAGCTATACCGATAAGTAATTGAGGAAGGTACCATTTGGAGCAGTAAAATGTAATATTTGTAAGAGGGTAGAGTAACTATATGAAGTAAAAGGATATTGCTATTAATGATTCTTAAGTTATGTAAGGAGTCGAGTTCTATATCCATTACTATAAATATAATCAAATATATATATATATATTAAATTTAGTACAACTATTTATACCAGTAGATAAAAATTATTATCAAAAATAAAATTAAGATAGATAAACTAATTAACGATATAACTTTTAAAGTTGGGTAACGGTTATAAGGATTAGAAAAGTTATCTTTATATAAGTTAACTGTACTAAAACTTTTTATAAAAGTACGGTATTCGGGATACTTCTTCAATATAGGAGTTCGATCTTCGATCCAAGTTTGAAGTTGATCGTAACCACCTGAAATTTCTAATTTAGCTAAATTGTTAAATATTAAATCTTCGGGAAGTAAAGGTATAAGTTTATCTTGAGTTAATATAGAATCGTAATTGAAATTTAAATTTCTACTACCTTTATCGTCGTAACATAAGATTAATATAGTAGTACACGTCTTTAAAAGGGAAAGAAAGTTGATAAAAGAAGCAGAAATTCCATCGAAATATTTTAAATTTAAAGTAGATAAATTGAGATGTGGTATAAAATCGAAATGATTTGGAAAAAGGTGTCCACCTAGAGTTAAATGATTTAAATTTACTAAACTGTTAAAAATAATAGGTATAGCTACCAATTCGTTATTAGCTGCTGGATGAAAATCGAAACTTAAATAAGTTAAATGCTTTAACGGTACAATTTGTAATTGATCGGTAACGGTAGCGAACCGAATTTTAAAATATTTTAAATTATTCCATCGACCGATAAACTTTCGATTAGCTGATTTATAGTTCCAAAATTTAAATTTTTTAAGTTTAGGCCAATATTTACTGTTGTTACAAAATTCATCCAACCATTCAAAATCTTCAGCAAAATTTAATTCTAATTCTATTAACTTTTCGAAGGTAGGTAAACTTTCCTTTTCAAAATTTATACCTAATTGATAACAACTAAATTTTAAAACTTTTAAATTAGGAAAATTAGTTTTAATATGATAAAATATAGAACCAGTTTGATTTTTAAAAGCTACTTTTAAATAAGTTAAATTTAAACTTTTAAACTGTAACGGGAACGTAATATCACTATTACCGGGATCGAAATCTAAACGATGTAGTTGGTATAAATTAAAAAAGATTAACTCTAATATATGGTTAGCAATTTTACTGTTCCTTTGTAAAACTAATTTGTACCCTTTTAATTTACGATAGAAATTTAAATCAGTTTCTTTAAAATTTTCAAAATGAGAATCGGTTCTAACTTTATCATAAAACCAAATTAAATTAGTATAAGTTGAAATAGAAAAGTTTAATTCGTTACTACAATATTTAGATTTTAATATAAATTTGTTGTACCTTTTAATAAGTAAATTTGCTCTATCTACTCCTTCTAAATCTTTATTTCGGATCCACCCGTTAAATAGATCTTTAAATATATAAGGTAACGTAATTTGGCGTAAAGTTTTATTAGTTGCTGTTAACGTTAACCAGTCGGATAATTTTAAATAATAAAGCATCTTTTCATGAAGTTCTAAAGGAAGATCAACTATTACAACCATCTTTATAAATTGAATCTTTTAACTTTAACTTTAACTTTAAATTATTTATTAAAAAAATTTGTAAACAGTTCAATTCTAATCGTTTGTCGATATAAATTTTATAAGAAAGGAAAATGATAACTTTTAAGTTTTAGGGTTAAGTTTAAAATAGTATTAGTATAAGTATTATTATCCAATTAAAAGTTTGGGTGTGTATTATTTTAATAATAAAGATCAGTTGACACATAAATTCGGTATAATTTTTCAAAAAAATATATTAAAATTACGTATACCTTTTATTTTTTCGCAGTATTTTAAAACTTTATAAGTTTCTAGTTTCCAACGCTTAATTTACTCAGTCTTACCCTTAAAACTTTTAAAACTATAATTAGATATTTATTATAATAAATTGATCTATTTTAACTTTATTGGATTTACTTTTTCGTTGTAATACATTTTCATTCCTAGTTAATATTAATTTCTAATAAAAATGAAAGTTATTTCTAGATTTGATCTAAAATTAATTAATTAATCGTTAAGTATAATAAATATATCAAATATTTATTATTAAATTATATAGTAACATTATAATTATATCTTTTGATGGAATTATTATCAAGTATTGTACCATTTACATATTTATAACTCATTTCGATCTAATAAATAGTATTTAAAATTAGATTTCTATAATTACTTTTCATAATTCGATTTTATTAATTTAAATTTAACTTAATCAAATGTTATGCTTTTAAAAAAGGAGTAGTTTTATTTTTCAAACTTCCCATTTTTTAGATTTTGCAAATTACATCATTTAAACAAATAAATCTTTTAAAAAGTTAAATTCAACTTTAGTGATTACGAATACATTTTATTGAAATTAACAACCAATTTTTTGCAGGTAGCAGTTGCTTTAATCAATTTAATTAGTTAAAATGCAGTAATACCTTCAATAGTTCGTTTCGAATATTCTTCATAATAATAATCGAATATAAAATTTTCAAATTTATTAAATAATCAGTAATCAACTTCTTTAAATTCTTTTAAAAACTTATAATTTTGTGTCTCCTTTACATTTATTATTAACTTTATAATTTAAATTTTACAAATTTATAGATAACTCTTTAAAATTGTGATCTGAATAAATTAATTATCATCTTTCACATATTTTGTATTCCGTTATAAAATATCCGTTAATTGAAACATACCTAATTTTTAAAAAAGCAAATTAACTTTATATATAAAAGTTTATTATTTTCAAGTTTAATTATAGGTATAAAAATAGTTTAAGTTCAAATCGATTGACAAAGTGAATGGATCTAATTCTTTATAACATTTCTTAGCTATTTGTAATCGGATTAAATAAAATATATCTTTTAATATCTTATAATTAATGAAAGTTCGATTTAACTTACGATTCCAACAATTTTTACTACTATTTAACCAATTTAGCATTACTGTTTATAGTAAATTATTCCTAGAAGTTAGATCAGTAAAAAAAATTAAAACTAAAAACTGTAACCAAGTATAGCACCGAATTCATTAAAATGCTCTATTTTAGGAACGTTAAGTTGTACACTGCACATAATTTTTAAATTAGTACCACCGGTCCAAATTTGAATTGAGAAGGGAATAGTGTTCAATTGTCGTTTAAAAATAGTTTAAAAGCTGGGAAACATTGGATATTCTAAACATAAATTTTGACTGGTTTATGCTTTTACACTTAAAATAAATTAGTTCTAAGATTTAAAATACTTAAAAAATATAAAGTTTAAATCGTTATACATATTATATTTTACTTTTTAATATAGTAAGTTAAAAAAGTTTCTTTAATAATTAATATATAAAAATTAGAATAAAATTTAACTAAAATTAGTTTAAAACTACTTATAATAGTATAATAAGCTAAATATATATTAATATTATTTAAGTTAAAAAATATTTTATAATTTTTTTTTACAATAAATAAATTCTTATTATAGTAATTTTAGTAAAAAATATATTTATATTAAATTTTTTTCTCAATTTTTAATTTTATAACTTATAGCTAAAAACTGTAAATTTTAAGCTTTAACTACTTTATAATACTATATAAATAAAAATTATGTATTTTTATAGCTATTTATGAGTTTTTTAAGTTAGCTTTATTAATACTTAATTTTTTTACTATATAAAAAAATTTAATATAATTTTATAAATTAATAATATTTTTTCTTTTACTAAATAGAAAAAATATAGTATAAATTTTAAAAAAAATAAGTATATTATATACTAAATATATATTTTTAAACTTTATTTAAAAAAACTTAAATATTTTTAAAAATATTTAAATTTAAGCTATATAGCTTTACTATATTAAGTTATATATAAGCTAGTTAAAAAGCTTAATTTAAATATATTTTATTTATAGTAAATAAGATGTTGATATAATTTTTAGATATTATAATAGTATAAAAAATAGTAATTTTACTACTATATAGTAAAGTTATATATTAAATTAGCTTAATAGTTTTTTAAAAAAACTTAAAATAAAATTATTTAAATAAACTATATATTTATAGCTAAAAGCTATAAATATATTAGTATTAAAACTATTTCATATATATATTAGTAATAAATTTTATAATATATTAATATTTTTTATACCTTTTAAATATAGTTTTAAAAGTTAACTTTAAAGTTACTAAATTAAAACAAGTTATAATAAACTGTATAGTAAATATTTTTAGCCTAAAAATAAAAATATTTTATAATTTTAAGTAAGCTAATATATATAAATTTTATATTTATAGCTATATTATAAAAACATTATACTTATTAAACTTATATTTACTTATATAATTAAGCTAAAATAAGTCTAAATAATACTATTTAAAAAATTAGTATACTACTAATATAAAATTTTTACTTTTATATTATACTAATTATTTTTTTCAATTTATTTTAATAATATATTATAGTTTAAAAGCTATATTTTTAAGCTTTACTTAAATTATAAACTACTTAATTTTATAATTATTTAAAAATAGTTTCAAGTATTTAGTAAAATATAAAAATTATATTTGCTTAATAAAATTAAATAAATTAAGCTAACATTTTAGCTTTTTTAAAGCTTAGAATTATATACTCTAATTTTATTATTTACTTAAACTAATTATAAATTTATATACTTTATATATAAGTTAGAAGTATCTATATATTTATAGTATGATTATAGTAATATACTTTAAAAATTTATAAATTATAGCTAATAATATATAATTTTTAAAAAAATTTATATATAATAAATATTAAATATAATATAATAAAATTTGGAAATTTTTATATTAGCTATTATATAGCTAACATACTTTTAAAAATAAAATTTATTTATAAAATTTTATTTAAATTTAACAATAAGTTAACTATTAGTTTAATATAGTAATTTACTTTAGATTTTTCAATATTATAAACTTTAATTTAATTTTTACTTTATATTTTAACTTATTTTATAACTTGTTTATAATTTTTTTTAGTTTATAATTTTTTAACTAAAAAAAATAATATAATAATATAAAAATTAAAATAGCTAATTTAATATTTATATAATTTAACACTATATTATTTCAAAAATAAAAATACTTTTTATTTATTATTTATATTTACTTTATATATAATTAGTCTTTAATAATTATCTTTTAAATCTATTATAAAAAATATATTAATACTATATATTTAATTTTTTTTATATTAAATACTATATTAGTAATTATAATTAATATATTTTTAAATGGCTAACTTTATATATAATTATTAAATATAATAATTATTCAAAAATATACTATATTAATTTAGCTAAATTTATTTATATTTTTAATTTTTATTACTATTTTATAAAAGTTTAAATCTATTTTAAGATTAATTAAATATTTAACTATTTTATTTTATATAGCTAGCTTTTTTTAAATAATTATTTTAACTAATTTCCAATTTAATAAAAATAATATATTATATAAAGATTATAATACTAATCTATACTTAAATTTAATAATAGAAAATTTTAAAATAAAAATTTAAGTTTTTATAAAATATAAAAGATTAAAATAAAATACTAAATAAAAAGTATATTTTTTAAATAATTATAATTTGCTTTTATAGCTATTATAAATAATATAATATATTAAAGTTTGTTATTATTAAATTAGAAATTTTTAGCAAAAAACTATTTAAATAAAGCTCTTAATTTTTTATATAATTCAATACTTAATTTAAAGGATAGGTTTTTATTAAGCATATTTTATAGCATATTTATATTTTTTATAAAACATCTAACTTAAAAATGCTTTATACTTACCAAAAAATAACACATATATTATACTTATTATTTTACTTTTAATTAATTTTTGACTTTTTTAAATTTAAAATAATATTTTTAATAGCTTTATATTATATAGTTATATACTTTTTTTACTATATCTTATTGAAAATATAATACCTTTATAAAAATACCATCTATTTTTTAGGCTTTCATATTGTATAATTTGTTTTATTATTGTTTATAATCTTAATTTTTTAAACATAAAATATTAGAATAATTTGTACTATAAACAATATATTTTTACATACTTCTTTCATTATTTTATAAAAATTACTTAGTAGTTAGTACTAAGTTAAAAGGTAGTTTATAGCTTAAATTGTAAAATCTTGGATATATCTGACTCTAAAAGTAAGTTATCACCAACATATAATAAAGGTTAAATACATGCTAGAGATGCCTAAATGAAAATTTTGTAGTTTTGGTATTTGCAATTTGTTTGATTTTAGTTTAGATTTAGTGTGTTATTTTGTTTGGTTGTAAATCATGGACAAGCGTGACAATTAAACTAGATAAATCAAAGTTAAACATAAAGAATACTAAAATAATTACCTATACAGATAATAGAACAGACTTAGCAAATAAAAAGCTAATTTACAACCCCATTGTAACTTCATATTTTTTATATTACGATAAATTTCTGTGGCATCAACTTTGAATTCATTTTTTACGACTCTAAATTCTTATCAGCAAATGTATATATAGGAGCTTACTTGTAGATATTATAACCTAGGAGAGGTAAATTTAAACTAAATGTGAACCAATTTCCAGTTAGCAAAAAAGTTACAGGAATTACGGTGAAAGAAGTAATTTCGGGCAGTATAAACTATTTTATTTAAAAGATTAATTAAAAGAAAAAAAAGTGCTAACCTTATTTAGATTATTACTCAGGTCAATAGGGTTGATGTAATCGCTTTCTAAATCCGTAAGCATTATTAACTATAAAAATTAGAGAAATTAAATCTAAAAATATTTACCATGTAAATGCATCCTAGTATTAAAAGTGTTGTCACTATCAAAGCCAAAATGAATAGGCCTGCTTGAATTCCCATATCGTTCTTGTTCTCTAAAGTTAGGTATGAAAGTAATTTTTTAAAATGAAATTAAAGTTTAATTTACGATTTAATTTTTACCATAGTTTGATAATTAATTGGCTTAGTCCTCTAGATTTAGGAGATTTTAAGTCAAAAACCAAAAATGAGAATTATCTCAACTAAATTCTTTTCATCAAGATTGAAATTACTACATATCATAAGTATGAATCAAAAAGAATTTGAGGTTAAATGCTTTTTCACATATAAACCGTATAAAAAAGGTTTTGCATTATTACCATATGATGATGGTCGAAGTTCAGATATTATATATATCGAAGGCAAATATTTATTGATGTATCTGATGACACTATATTCTGTTAAAATAGTAAAAGACTAGTCATAGAATTTGGTGTATACAAAATTACTTTGATATTTGTCATTAAAACATACTTTTATAGATAATATACTAAAAGCTATTGTCATCAATTAGGATTTAAATAATGATAAAGAAAAATACAAGGTATTATTTAGATGTACTAAAAACTTTGTAAATATTTTAATAAGTGTATTATATTTAAACAAGCTGTTTATTAATGGAGTAAAAGAAAATATGAATACTGAATATTGTAATGTCATAGAAGATTATGAAAAATTAACTACAATTTATATGTTGTTATAAAAATATAAAAATAAAAGATTTTTTTTAATAAGTAAATAGGCTATTTATTACTTTTTTAATAAGATTAAACTAAAATAAGTCTTTAATGTTATTTTTAGTACTACTATAAATAATATAGTAGTTATTAACAACTATTAGATATTATTTTATAAACTAGATATATTTTATTTTTACTATTTTTACTTTAATATTATAAATTTTTCTATTATTTACTAATTTTTTATTCTAGTTTTTTTATAATATTTTTATATGCTTAATTATTTTTTAAATATTTATTTCATTTTTAGTTACTTTTAACTTTAGCTATCTAAAACTAAATAACATTTTCTATTTAGTCTATATTTTATTTTATTATAAAATAGTTTTAATATTATATACTTTTTTTTAGCTATTATTTAAAAAAAACTTAAAAAATACTAAAAATATCTTTAATATTATATTTAAATTTTATTTAAAAAAGGTTAATAAGTATATTTAAAAACTATAAGCTAATTGTTTTTTTTAAATATTAACTAAATATAGTATTTTTATATATATTATTATCTATATTAAATTTTTACTTTGTAATACTTAATATTTTAAAAAAACTAAGCTTAAAATATAATTAAAAAAATATTTTTCTAATAGCTTTACTTTGATTTTAGTTTTTTAGATTTTATTTATATATTTTTTAAAGCTATATAGCTTATTATTATTATTTTAAATAATATTTTTTAAAGCTTATTTTATTTAATTAAAACTTTATTAAATGTTTAAATAGAAAACAATATTATTTTAATAACTAAATCTTCTAAACTTACTTTATTTTACTTAATTTATAGTTTTATTTACTAAATATTAAAGCTTTAAATTTAGTTTAAAATTTAACTAAGTTTTAAAATTTACTAACTTATTTATTTTTTACTTTAAAAATAAGTTTTTAAGCATATAATAGCTTTATTTTAATTTTTTTACTAATATAGTAGTAGTTTTATATTTGTATAAATTTAAAACTACTTTTTTATTACATTTTATAAAATAAAAATAAATAGACTACTAAATATTTAAAGCTATTTTTTATACCATTATATATTATAAAAAATTAATAAAATTTATTAAATATAATAAAATAATATTATAATATTTAGTTTTTAGTATAATATTAGTAGTAATATTTATATTATATAATATAAAATATTATAATATAATAGTAGTAGTAAATAAGAGTATTTATATAAAAAGTTAGTAAATAGTAATAATATAAAATTAACTTTATTATTAATTATAGTAATAATAATTATAAAAGCCTAATAAGTAATATAGATAAGTAAAATTGATAATAATTTAGTAATAAAATTAATATAATTATAAATATAGTTTACATTATAGGTAGTAATAGCTATAATAATTATAAACTAACTAGTAGTAAAAGTAACTAAATTCTATACTTAGGATTTATAAAAGTAAATAAAAATATTTACAATTTTAAATAGCCTTTATATTTTTAATAAAATAAAAGAATAAAACTAAAACTAAAATAAAAAATAAAAACTAAAAATCTTACTATTAATAATAGTAGTAGTTTAGTAAGAAATTTTATATATTTTAAAATAATTTAATAAAAGGTTAAATTATTGGCTATTATAGTTTATTATATATTTAAGTTATAACTTTTTTTATTAATTAATGCTAGCAGCTATACTAAACTTATTTTAAAATATTAAACTTAAAGTTTTTTAAAAAAAAACTTAAGAATTTTATTATATAAAATTTAAAAAAAGAGGAAATTTTAAATAAGCTTAAAAAGGAAAATAAAATGATAAAAATTATTAAAAATTAGTAACTTATAAAGCTATTAAATAATGAAACATTATAAATATATTATTAAAATAGCTTAAAAAATAATTAATATAATTTAAAAATAGAGATTTTATATTAAAAAACTTAGTAATTATTTAAATAGTAATATTTAAACTAATAAATATAAATTAAATAAGTATAAAATTTTTATAATATATTATAAAATTGAAAATTATATATATTAATCTAATTAAAATTATAAATAATTTTAACTTTAAGCTAAAAATATTTACTATTTAGTAACTTATAACTTATTTAAATTAATAACTTATTTTAATTAATAGCTTTAAAATTAAAATTTAAAGCTATATTATAAATTTATAAATAGTAAATATATATAAAATATTAGTATTAAGCTTTTTAACAAATTTTTTATATAGTAAAATACTATATATAGCTTAAATTTTAACATATTATAATATAATTTTAATTATTAAAGTTTTTTTCTAAAATTTTTAAATATATTTTAATATATTTAAATTTTAAAAAGGTTTATTATTTTATAGTAATAAGATTTTTTTAAAAGTATTAGCTACTATATAGCTAATTTAGCTTTAAAAAATTTATTTTCTATATAAATTTTTAAAATATTTTTAATATTTTTTATTAAAATTTATATATAAATAAAATTATATAAATAATTAAAAAATGTTTAAAGTTTTTAATAAGTAAAAATATATAATAATAATTAAAATATATATATACTAAAAATATATAAATTTAAAAAAATATATTAATATTATTAATAAAAGAAATTATAGTTTTAATTTTAACTAAATAGTTTATATTATTATTTAATAAATTAAACTATATAGTAAAATAAAATAGTAAATTTTGATATATTAATTAATTAATAAGAATAGTTTTAATTAGCTTAGTAGTTAAAATAAAAGTTTAAATTAAATTAAAATTTTATTTTTTTATTATTAAATAAACTTTTTAATTAATAAAGTAGTATTAAAGTAAAAAGTTTAGTTTTATATACTATAAATAATAAAATATAGCTATTAAAAATAAAGTAAATTTTTAAAAATATTTAGAAAATATTTAGTAAAAAATAAATTTAGTATTATTAAAATAAAAAAACTATTAAATTATATATAATTTTAAAAATATACTACTATAATTATATATTATATATATTAAAATTTTATAATATATTAATATATTTATATATATAATTAAAGTTAAATTTTTTATTTAAAGTATATAGTTTTAAAAAAAACTTTACTAGCTATATTAATAAAATAAAAAATATTACTAATAAGTATATATTAAAAGTAATACTATATAATACTATTATTATACTATTATTAACTTTGCTAAAGTTTTTATATATTTTATTTTTACTTTTTATTACTATATTTTAAAATATTAAATATAATAATATATTTAAAAAGTATATTGTATATATAAGTTTTATATATATAATATAAATTAGTAAATAAATTAAAAGTTTAAAAAGCTTTTAGTATATAATTATATAAAACAGCTTTTTAAATTTTAAATTAGTAAAATTTAGCTTAATTAGCTTTATAAAATAAAAAATATATTTTATAAACTATAGCTAAAAAATATAACTTTTAAGCTTTAACTACTTTATTAAAATTATATAGCTATTTATAAATTTTTTTAAGTTAGCTTAACTATTAGTTTTTATAATATTAAGATTTTAAATTTTTTTTATAAAGTATAAAAGTATATTTAATATAAATTTATAAATTATTAGCATTTTTTTTAATATAAAAAAAAGTAAAATATAATTTTAATATGATTTTTAGTTATTATAATAAATAAAAATTAGCTTTTTTAAATAGTAATAAAGTTTTATATTAAAATTATATAATAGTTTTTTAATAAATCTTTTAAAAAAACTTAAAGTAAAACTTTAAAAGTAAATTTATATATTTTTATAGCTATATTATCAAAATATTAATATTAAAATTATTATATAGCTAAAAATATATTTTTATATATTATAAGTTTTTTTTAATATATTAATTATTCTTTATACTTTTAAGCTACTAAATTTATATAAATTATAATTTACTATATAATTAATATATATAGCTAAAATTTATAGATATATATAATTTTAAATAGGCTAATTATATAATTTTTATTTTTATAGCTTTAGTGTAAATATATTAAACTTATTAAATTTGTATAAATTAATATAAATTTTTTATATAAGTTTAAATAGTATTATTTAAATAATTAATATGCTTATTTAGTATTGTTATTTAAAAAAAAAATTTAGCTTTAAAATTAAGTTTTAGTTTTATATTAACTTATTTTTTTAATTATTTTAGTAGTATACTATAATATTAAAATTATACTTTAGTATTTTATAAAGCTTAAAAATTATTTAATTTTTTTTACTATATAGTAAAAAAATAAAAGTAAAATATTATAAACTTACTTTATATAATATAATAAGCTATAATATATAATATTATAAAGTTGTATACTTTTTTATAATAGTATATAAAATAAAAAGTAGATTTTAATTTTAAAAAGTATATTTAAATTAAATTTACTTTATAAATTAAATAAATTAATCTAATATTTTAGTTATTTTAAAATTTAATATATTATAATTTTATAGTTTTTAGCTTACTTTTTAATTATTTTACTTATAATATAGTTAAAATACAATTTATTTACTTTTTTTTAATACTTTTATAAAAAAATATTAGTTTTTTTTAGTATATAAATATGTTAATACTATATTAATATTTTATTAAAATTATAATGTATATTTAAATATTATTATTATAATATATTTTAAAAAATTATAAATAAAAGCTAAAAAAATAAAATTTAATTATATTTATATATAATAAATATTAAAGATAGTATTTTATATTTATAGCTTAAAGCTATAAAAATTTTAAATAATTTTTTTTCAATTAATTTTTAAAATAATATTTACCTTTTAAAATTTTAAAATTTTTACTAATTTTTAGTAAAATATACTAAATATTATATACTTTTTATTATATAAAAACTAAATATATACAATTAAAAATATTTCTTTTTAAAATTAAAATTAGTTACTTTTTAAAGTAGCTAATTTATATATATAAAATTATATATTTAAATATTTAAGTAGTAATTTAAAGTTAAAAATTATAAATTAAAATATTTTTAATTAACATTTTAAATATATTATAACTTTAATATATTAGTTTTTTTATTAAAATAAAAAAACTTTATTATTATTATTTTTTCTAATTTTTAAGTTATTTACTTTTAAAATTAAATAATTATATATATAATATTAATAATTTAATTATATAATTTTAGTATAATTATTAAGTAGCTTTAGTTTTTAATAAGCTTTATTTAATATTTTTAATAAAATTAATTCTATAAGCTATAAAGTCTTTTATAATATTTTAAAGTATTTTAAATAATATATTATATATTATAGCTATTTAAAAAAATTAATAATATAGCTTTTACAAATTAATATTATATATAGTTTATTTTTGAATTATTTTTTAATTTTTTAAACTGCTTTAATTTTTAAAATTACTTGTTAAGTAAAAATATACTATCTATTATTAATTAATAATTATCTATTTATAATTTTAAAAATTTAATATACTTTTAATAGAAGGTATTAAAAAAAATTAAATTATAATATATAGCATTTTTTTAATAATATTTATTTAATAAAACTTTTTTTAAAACTTTTTATTTTTATTTTTTATTTTTATTTTAAATACTTTAACTTTTTTTTAATATATATTTTTTAGTTTACTTTTTTATTTTTTATAATTACTTACTTAATCTTTATTGATTAAAATTTTATTACTTTAATTTATTTTTTTAACTATATATATATTTTTTTAGTTTTATATATATATAATACTTTTTTTCATAAAATTATTTAATATTTTTTGTAAAAAATTTTAATACTTTTTTATTTAATAGGTTATTAGCTTATTAAAATTAGTTTAAATCTATATATTTTAACTTTTTATTATATTTTTATAACTTTTAATATATTTTTTTCTTAAATTAATCCTTTTTAACTAAAATTTATAAAAGATTTATTTAAACATATCTTAATTATACATTATTTTTTTAACTAAAAAATATTATAAAGTTTTAATTTCTTTTTAATAGCTTATTAAACTATTATATTTTTTGTTAATTTATAAGTTAATATATTATATATAGTTTTTATTCAATTTTAAAAGTTATTTAAGTTATTAAAAAATAGCTATATATGTTTTTATAATAGTAAATTTAAAATTATAAATTTAGTATAATTTCAAAATTTTAAATTTTAAAATAAAAAAACTTAAAAAAATAAAAATAACTATTTTATAAGTTTAAATATAAACAAAAAAACTTAAACTTAAAAAATAATTTAGCTTAGATTTTATTTAAAATAATAATAAATTAAAATTTTACTATATAATTTAAATAATATAATGATTTTTAACTATTTTATTAATAAATTTATTAGTTATTTATATAAATTATTTAAAGTTAATAAAAAAGTTTAATTTTTTTAAAATAATAAAAAACTTTAATAAAGTAATATTTTAAATTAAATATTTATTATTATTAAAGTATAATTACTTTTTCTAGTTTTTTATCTATTAACAACTTTAATATTTTAAGCTATATTACTTATAATAATTAAATTACTATAATTAGTGAATTTTAATAATTTACAATTTTATAGTAATTTTATAATAGATAAGGATTAAAAAACTAAATTAGAAAAAATATTAAATATAACTAGCAATAAACTAAAATTTAGAAAATATATATATTTTTATTATTTTATTATTATTAGTTACTACTAAATATTACTTGCTATAAGGTAATATCCTAATATTTATTCTTATTTATACTAATAAAAATATATTTAAAGGTAATTAAAAAAATTTTAAAATTTTTTAGAATATATTTTAATTTTTTAATATTTGTTATCTAAAAAAAAGTATTAAAAAAATATATAAATAGAAGTTTAAGCAGTTACTATAACTACATTTATTTTAAAAAATAGCTTTTATATTTCTTTAGAAATTTGTTTTACTGATTGAATTTTCTAAGTATTTAATTTTATATTAGTAAAGAATTAGACAGAGTAGAGATACTTAGCTTATTCTAGTACAAACTTCCACCTCTATTTATACTTTTATATATAATACTCTACTTGTACTCCTTTAGAATTAGCTATCTTTTAGCTATACAGCCTGAACAACTTCCAGCTTTTAATAATGATTATATTTCCAAAAGGGGTTAGCTGACAACCATAGTGTTATATATTGTATTTTAATATTATTTATTTTTTCATTTTACTTATTAAATTTTAAATTCTTTATTTTATTAAAGCAACATTCTAAGTTGAAATTTAGAATATTATCAAAGCTATTTTTTTACTAATTTAATAAATTAATAACGTTTTAATTTTAATTGATTTATCAGTTACATTTACTTTATTAATAAATCAGTCTTTATTATTATTTTATTTCAAAATTTTCTTTTACTTTTATAGCATAGATAAAATTTATGGAGCTTAATGTTTTAAAATATATATTTAATATATTAATTTTTATATATTATGTTTAAGTGTGCAAATAATAAGCTATTCGCACAAATGTATGGCTATTTTTGCGTACTCAGCTTTAGTCGGAATTCAATTTTATGACTTAAAATTTTTTTGAGCCTTAATTGAATAATTATATTACTGATGTTATTCTACTAGTACAATATACTAATAAGTTTATATATATAAAGGTATTTGAACTGATACAAAAGCAGTCCTACATTTGAACTTAAGAGCTTAGGGAAGGTTGGAAATCAAAAAGTATAGACTATATTGCATATTACAATTAATGATTTTTACGCTATATCGATACAGCTTAGGCTTCAAATTTCATCTACTTTGAAGACGTGTAGATTACAACTTTAAAAACAAATAGTTATTTTTATTTAAATTTATTTTAATATTTAATTAGAAATGTTTGAACACTATATCCTAAGACAAGTAGTAGTCTTTAGATTTGGTTCATACCCCAATGGATATTGTTAACAATCTTGGCATCGGGAACGAGGTGTCAGCTACAGAGTTTTCTTTTACATATTGAGCTGGACCAAGATTAAGATACCGTTATTATTTATTGTTCAAAGTTTAAAGTTATTAATTCAGATCATTTATATATTACGGGGAATTTAAATTTTTAGTTTAAAGTTTGTGGGTTGTATATATTTTTATTTACGATAGAAACCAATCAAAACTTAATAAATTGGCTCTAGTTTTTGCAAAAGATTTACGGTGTTGAGTAACTTTACTGCTAAAAAAATCTTAATTTAGATAACCAAAGAACTATGATTTCAAATC
Source organism: Capillidium rhysosporum (assembly GCA_037055185.1). Taxonomy (NCBI): domain Eukaryota; kingdom Fungi; phylum Entomophthoromycota; class Entomophthoromycetes; order Entomophthorales; family Capillidiaceae; genus Capillidium; species Capillidium rhysosporum. The sequence goes on along the minus strand of JAWQFY010000184.1, from coordinate 6,790 downwards.
ATTAGGATTGGGTACTTTGAAACTAGATTTTAATTTAAAAGTTAACAAAAATCTTAAGCCCATTGATTTAAATAAACAAAGCTTTTAACTAAAAGTTGTAACAACCTCTCCACAAATCTAATTAGATTTACATTAAGAATAAAGAATAATGTCAGAAGATAACATGAAAATACGGTTATATATCCCGTTCAAACAGAGATATAAATTCGACAGTGATTCGATAAAAGTACTTGAACACCATTTTCAATCCAATCCCAGCCCCACTGTTTATTTAAAACGACAATTAGCATACGAACTAAACATACCTTACCCTAAGGTAAAGATTTGGTTCAACAACCATAGAAGAAATTTAAAGCCTGATAACATACAGCACGATAGTATACAACTTGATAATGTACAATCCGAATCGAAGAAGTTAAAGCTGGATAATACAAGTAACCGGAGCGAAATTTACACTTGCCAATCTGAACCGAATTCTACTAACAGTCAACCTATTGTTGCACCTAAACATTTATTAAGTTTTGAAAATGTAAAACTACTTGGTAAACTTCTGGAAGTCGACTACTTTTAGATACTATACTATTTTTTTCCACTTATCTAGAACTATTTTTTCAATCATCTCTTAAAAGCCTTTTTTCTAACTTTAATAAATTCTTTGTAATAGATAATTTCAGCAATTAAATACCTCTTTAACACATATAAGTTTTTGTTTTAATTTAAAGTTGTTAGTTTTCTTTATTACTAAATGATTATGATAAAATTTACCCTTTCTAATAATTTAATGCAATAATACTAATAAATTACTTGAATTGAAGCTGTAATTTTATTAATAAACTAGATTTGGAAATTAAATTTTTATATAGTATCTCTGTTGTAAATTACTGTATTTTTCTTAACCAAATTTCAATTATAATATTCTAAATTATAAATGGTCTTCATCCAAATAATTAGAAAGCAAAGTAAAACACTTGGTCATTAGGGTATAAGTATAGTGAGAAAACTAAATAGACAAAGTTGAAATAAAAAACTAAAGGTAAACCTTTGAAAAGTTTTAGAATCCCAAAAATAATCTAAAAATATCAAAAAATATCAAACAAAAGAAATAAAATTGGATAGAAAGAGGATATATCCTTTATATTAAAAAAAAGTAGTAAAGTTAACTACAAATAATAACAAGGCTAAAACTAACTGATAATAATAAATAATAAAACTAAGCTAAAATATAATTTATCAATAAAAAATAAAATATTTAAAATATATTAAAATAGTTTAATAGCTTTTTATATTCTCTATTTAACATTTTTTAATAGATGTAAATAAGGCTATAAAAATCAATTTAGAATTATAATAAGATAGTACTTTAAAATAAAAAATAATATATTGTTTATATAGGAAATTAATTGCTATAATGCTATATTACTGCTTTTAACTATATATTAATATATATATATTGAGTAAATTAGAATTTATAAATTAAAAGTAATAAAGTAGTAAAATATATAATTATTAAAATTTAAAAAAATATATTATTTTAAGATTTTTTATTAAAAAATTCTAATTATATAAAATTAAATATATATATAATTTAATAAAACTTTAAAAAACTTTAAAAATAAATAAATAAGCAATTAACTACTTTTAAAAAACTAATTTTAATTTTTAAGTTTAAATAAAAAGCTAATTTAATACAATTAACTAAAAAATTATAAATATATTTTTTTAATTTTATTTACTTTTATATGCTAAAAAATACTAATATTTAATATATTCTATTTAAAGTTATTTAAAAATTAAAATTTAAAAAGTAAATATTACTTTTAAAAGTTTTTTTACTACTAAATAGCAAATATATTATAAAAATATATATATTAATTAAAATTTTATAATTTTTTACTTTTTTATTTTATAAATAATAAGCTATTAAATTTAATACTTATTTTATATAATAACTATTAAAACTTATATATTTTTTAGCTATTATTTAGAAATTTTTAAAATATATTATTATAAATATGTGCTAAAATTTTAATAAAACACTAATATAATGTTAATATCTTTAAATATATATAAATTAAATAATATAATTTATATTATACTTATTATATAATTATAATATAAGAAAAATAAACTAAGAATTATAAAAATTACTATACTTAAATATATATTAAAATTTTTTATTATAATATAATATACTTTTATAGTTAGTTTTTATTTAAAAAATATAAAAATATTTATTAAGTATTTATAAATATTTTTAATATGTTTATTATTTATATTTATAATTTATTTAAATAAGTAATTTTAATATAATATTTTAAAGTTATACTTTAAAATACTATTTTAAATTTTAAAAAATCTAAAATATAAACTTATATAAATTTTTTATATAAGTAAATATAAATATTTTATTTTTATAAAAAAGTGCAAAAAAATTTTGTTTATAATTTAATTAAAGTAATAAGTTTAACTATATAATAAATTATAACTTATACTAATTTAGCAGTTTTAAAAGAAAAAAAAACTTTTAAAGCTTTATTTTAAAAATATAAAAGGCTATATTTAGTATATATATAAAATAATTTTAATATAATAATTTTTAATTTAGCTTTAAAAATATAATTTTATTTAATTAGTTTATTTAAAAAGTTATTAAGCTAAATTAATATAATATTATTATTAACTTTATTATAATAACTAAAAAATATATTAATTTTTATACTATATATATATTATATTTTTATTAAAATTTTTAACTAGTATTAAAATATAACTTTTATTTTTATATAGTAAATAATTTTTTATTATTTTAGTTTTAATTTAATTAAAAAATTTTTAATATTTTTTAAATTTTATCTAAAGATTATTTAAAAAACAATTAATAAAAATTATATTTACCTTTTTTTATATAAATAAAAAGAAAAATACTTTTAATTTAAGTAATTATAATAAATATATCTTATATAATAATATAGTTTTTATACTATATAATAAAAATTTACTAATAAAGTTAATTTAAAAAAATTTATAAATAGTTATAAAACTATATAATTTTTAATTATATAGTTTTAATAAAGTATTAAAACTTATATTTAATAATATTTAGCTATAAAATATAGATTTAAAAATAGTATTTCAATATAAATAAACTTTTTTTAAAATTATAATCTTTTATTTATTTATTTTATAAAAATTATATTTATAAAAATAAATTTAAAAGTAAAAAAGCTAACTTTAATAAAATTTTATATAATAAAATTATAAAAAATTAGAGCTATAATTAATTTATATTAAAATTAAGATTTTAACCTAGTAAATTATAAAAATAATAAATAAAATAATAATAATTTTGCTAAAAAATATATATTAATTAAAATAGATTATATTTTAAAAAATATAAATAGTTGCAAAAATTAAAATAATAGTAGTAAAATTTTATAAATTTATATAAAATAATTAATATTTTTTGTATAAAAGTAAAGTAGAAAATAAAAGTGATGAAACTTACTAGCTATTTTGTAGTTTTTATACATTATAATTAAATCAAATATAATTTTAATACATTTTATAATTTTTTACCTATTATACTATTTTTAACTATTAAATTGGTACCTTGTTTTTTTTACAAAATTTATTTGTTTTCAAACTTTGACAAATTATGGTCAAGCATAAATGAGTTAAGATACTTTTTTTATCTACAGAAGCTGTTTATCCACTAAATTGATTATCGCTATTAAATTCTAAAGCAATTTTCAAAAAGAACATCAATCAAAAGCATTAAAAATACAATTCACGTTAATAAAAAACTAATTTTACTTTAAAAAGGTAGAGTAAGCTTTTCCTATCAACAAATTTACCATAAATTTGTAATGTTATAGGTAGAGAGTCGGAACAGATTTTTGTAATATTAAAGAATTATTTTAACCCATACGGATGATACCGAAGCTGATCAATTTTTTGATGTTAGCAGCAACGGCTGGGTTACGCATATGTCTAAGGTTCAATATATTAGTTATAATCACATATTAAAAAGCTTACTCTTGGATAGCTGAAGGGTTTGTCTGCATCTGCTGGAGGATCTGCTGCATGACAGGGTCGGCCATAATCCTTTGGACATCAGGGTCGGTTTCAGCGCGTTTGAGTGCTTCCTTGCGCTCCTCCTCAGTAGCGGGACCGGAGGGCATGGTGTTGATAGCCTGGTGGCACTTGTAGATTTGTTGTTCGATTTCATAACTATTTTTATTGTCAATATCATGCTGTTTGGCGAGGTCGCAGATCTCGAGACATTTGGTGTAATCCTTCTTTAAAAACTCTACGGCAGCCTTACGAATGTATCCTTTGGTGAAGTTAGGATCAAGAGCGATACATGTATCGCAGTCTTTGGTAGCTTCATGTAAAGCCATCAACTTGGTGTAGCAAGCAGCACGGTTTGAGTAGTTTCTAGGCTCCTGATCGTTACGCTTGATTGCTTCGGTGTAGTGTTTGACAGCTTCGACAAAGTTACTTTTCTTGAACAGCTCATTACCTTTTTCTCTAGCTTCGTCAGAGAGTTGAGGAGAACGGTAAGCTTCCTTTTCCCTACGTACTTTCTCCTTTTCAGCCTATATTAGAAAGTAAACAAACTGTTAAATAAAGAACTAACTTACATCTTTTAACTTAGCAAGGATATCAGGAGTACGGTGCTCAGTTAAAGATTTGTTGAAGAATTTGATAGCGGATTCAAAGTTCTCTTTCTTAAGATAAGCAGAACCAATACGTCCAAACGCCCTAAATAATTCGAAGTATTGTCAGTATATAATAGTTAAATAAAATTTACTTGGCGATAATCTTAAAATCAGTTCTTAAATCACGACCAATATCAACAGCTTCCTCACACACTTTAATACATTCGTCAAACTGACCCATTTCGAATAGTACAGCTATTAATATTTAAATTTAGATTCAAAATAAAAATGATTACCAGCTTTGTTGGTTAAGAAGGTGATGTTGGTGCTATCCAACTCCCAAGCTTTGCTGTAATGCGCGATAGCTTGATCAAAATTCTTTTTCTTGTACTCTACGTTACCGAGATCCTTCTCTTTGATAGCTTCTTTCTTGGCTAAATCTTCTTCAGTTTCCTTTACGGGTTCGGGCTCAACTTTAGGCTCGGGTTTGGGTTCTGGTTTCTTTTCAGCAGCTGGAGTTGATGTTTCCTGTGGGAAATTGGCAGCATGACCAGCAGCTGAAGGAGGCATGAAAGGAGAGGGTCCATCACCCGGCATCATAGTATCCATACCCATAAGCACAAACATAGTGTTCATAATACGGTTATCGTCCATATACTTCGATACCAAGTTAGGGTTCTTCTGAATGGCTTCAATCTTCTGTCTATATTCAGCGTTATGTAAGAAATGGGAGATCTTGGGATTGGCTTGGATCTTCGAAATTACATCGCCTTGGAAGATGTTGGCTAAACCAGCTCCAGCTACATAAAGTTTAGTTTGAAATATTAATTGTAAATTTACCGTTTGAAAGCTTAGCTTCCTCAACTTGTCTTAGTCCTGATTCTAAAGTCGTGTTACCGGGTTCTACTTTTAACCCTGCTTCATAAATTTCGGTAGCTTTGTCAAAATCACCTAAACCATAATAAGCTGAAGCCTTACGACTATAGCCCTACATTTACAGCAATTATTAAAATTATTTTTTTGAAATATTACTTTGGCCCAGTCTGGTTTAAGCTCAACAGTTTTAGTACCATCCTCTAAAGCTTTTTGGTAATCTTTTAACGAAGCGTATGAAGCTGAACGATTTGAATATAAAACATGGTTTTGAGGGTCTAATTCTATAGCTTTGGTAAAATGTTCAATAGCGGTTGTATAATCTCCCGATGAAAAGGATTTGTTTCCTAAAGCCTTGAATTCTTCTGCCTAGATTTTTCATTAGTTGCAAATTCCTCTTTAAATATTTCGATTACTTACAGACATCTTATAAATTTAGGTTTCGGTTCGAAATGAAAAAAGTTATGAATTAATTTTGAATTCGTCAGATTTTTTGTAGTGATTTTGGTAAATGCGAACTTTGGAAATATATTTTTATTTTGAAACGAAAGTTACTTTTAGATCATTCTAGAATGTTAAATCATTTTCCAAGATTAAAGCTGGATAACTTCCATTAATTGAAAATTTATTTTAACTCCACTTACATAAGTGTACTATAAAAAATGACATGTATCCTAAAAATATACAACTACATATCAACAGATGATATATATCACAATTTTATATAGTATTTAAGTGTTAAGTTAAGGTAGATAAAAATTCAGAATTCTAAAATTTTAACTTTACATGGCTAATATTATATATTTTAATAAAGTAAGATTCTTTTTATAAATTTCTTATATAATTCAGTTGACTTCACTTGAAAATTTTCTTTATTTTATTAAATTCTGCTAAAACTAATAAAGTATATAATTTTTAAATAAAACTAATTACTAGTATATAAGAATATATAAAAGTTTAATAGGCAATCTATTACTTTTAAAAATAGCTAATTCCAATTTTAAAAATTATATAAAATAAAGCTAAACTAAAAGTTTGGTTAAAAATAAATTTATTTATTTATTTGCTTTTTAAATATAAAAGGTTGTTAACATTTAATATACTTTAGTAAAATTTATTAAAAATTAAAAAATATATAAAAGGTAAATACTATTTTTAAAAATATTTAAGTTATTATATAGCTTATATATTCTTAAAAATTTAATATAATAAAATTAAAATATAAAATGTTTAAAATTTTAAACTTTATAAATTAT
>JAWQFY010000183.1:0-46751 GCA_037055185.1 Capillidium rhysosporum | reverse complement strand
TAATTAAATTAAAATTTAGATTATATATATTATTATTATAATATAAACTTAAAAAAATTATAAATTATAGCTAAAAATATTTTAATTTTAAATATATTTATATAAATTAAAAATTAAATATTAATTTATATATATAGAAATATAAATCTTTAATTATTTATTTAACTATTTTTATTATATTGTAAATAATTTATTAAAGCTATATAATAATATAAATCAATTTAGTTTTTTTTTTTTAAATATTTTATTTAAATAATAATTTTTTAATTGTAAAAACTTTTTTTATATTTGCATTTGTATATAAAAAATAAATACATTTAAATTTATATATTTATATTTAGCAAATTTTATTAGTTTAATTTTTATTATTGAAGTTTTAAATTTAAAATTGATTAATTATTTAGCTTTTAATATATAGTTTAAATTAAAACCTAATTTATATAAATAATAAAGTTATTTAATTTAAGCTTAATTAAAGTTAAGTAATTTTATAAATAATATAATAATAAAAAATACTAAATATCTAAAAATATATTTTATTCTATTTAAAAAAATTAAACTAATTAATAAATTTACTAAAGAATAATAAATACTATATTTAGTAATTAAAATATAATATAAATAGTAAGCTAAAATAAAAGTTAAAAAATAGTTAAAAATGCTTTAATTTTTTTTTAAATACATAATAATTTAATAATAGCATAAAAAATTAATAAAATATATAGTAATATAAATTATTTATATTATTAAAAATATGAATAATTCCTAAATTTTTTAGTTAAAAAATAGTTTAATAAAATTTACTTAAATAATATAAATATTATAATAGTATAAAAAATAAGTTAAGATAAAATATAATATCTAAAAAAGTATAAAATAAAAATTTAATGCAATATTAAAATAGATAAACTTTTTTAAAATATAAGTAAAAAATAATAAAAATTAAATTTAATATAAATAAAATAATTAAATTAATAGTTAGTTTAGGCTTAACCCTAGATTAAGCTATAACTAAATTATATATAAAATATAATAAATAAAAAAAAGAAAATAATGAATTTTAGAATAAAAGTTTTAATAAATAAAAAGATAATATATTTAATTTACACTTATAATTTATATATATTTTTTATTATTTTTTAAAAACTTTATACTTTGTTTTTAAATAGTTAAAGTTTTAGTAAAATTAATAAATTAAGATTATTTGGATTAAGTTGAAATTTTTAGTATATTTATTAAAAAAGTTTAAATATTTAGAAATTTTTTTGGAAATATTGTAAAGTATTAATAAGCTAGTTTATTAAAGTAGTTTTAATATAAAGGTTTTTTTATTTTAAATCTATAATATTGATATATATTATTTATTTTTATTTTTATTTTAAAGAGTATATTAGTATATAAAAATTTATTTTAAATTTTTAAATAAAATATAAAATAAAAGTTTATAGTTTTTATGATTATTTAATTAATTAAAATGTAAGTAGTTTTTATATATTATAACTATAATTATAATAAAAAAAGTGTTTATTATATAATAGTAAAGGTTTTAAAGTAAAATAAAATAGCTCAAAAAGTTTTTATTAAAAATTAAATTAATTATATAGTATAAAGTTTTAAATTAAAGTTTTTTTAAATATAAATAAATAATAGCTAATTTAAACTTTTAAAATTTAATTTAGTAAGTATTAAATTAAAAAAGTAATAAAAAATAAGCTTAAAAAATCTAGTTTAATAAAATAATTACTAAAAATAATCTAGCTTATATAATTAAAAAATAATAAAAATAAAGAAATATAAAAAAATGGTAATAATAAAAGTATTTAGCTAGCTATAAAAAGTAAAATATAAATATTTATATTTTAACATTTTTTTAATAAAAATAAATATATTTTAGTATATTTTTTAGCTTTAAATAGATATATTATTAATTTTTAGTTAATATAAATTTAAAGCTATAAATAATATTACTAGCAAAAAAACTAAAAATAAGAATAGTATAAAAAATATATAATATTATTTAGCTTAAAAAATAGACTAAAATTTTAAGTCTAAATTTTTTTATTTAGTTTTATATTTTAAATTTTATTATTATTTTCTATATATTTTAAAAAGTTAATTTTAAAGTTTAAAACTTAAAAGATATATATATTTAATATATAAAAATTACTAATAGTAATAAATATTTAACAAAGAAAAAAAGAAAAATCATAATTTTAATAACTATTATAATTAAAAATAAATATAATTTTAGTAAATAAAAATTTTAAAATTAATATAAAGTATAGTAAAAGTTAGATAGTTATAAAAAAATTATAAAGATTAAAATTTATAAACTATTATAAAAATAAAGATAACAAATAAATTTTTAATTAAAATTTTTAAAAATATAATAAAAAGAAAAAGAAAATTTAAACAATAACTTTAAATATTTATTAAACTATAGCTAAAAAATATTGTATATTATTACAATATAAAAAATTAAGCTAATAACTTAATACTAAACTTTATTAGCAAAAAGTATTACTAAAATTAACAAAAACTTAGTTAAAAAAGTATATATTATTTTTAAATTAATAAGAAATTAAACTAATATATAAGTAAAATATTAAAAATAATTTTCTAATAACTTTTTAAAAAAGTTGTAAAAAAATATATAATGTAAAAAAATATTAGCTATATTATAAATATATTTATTTGCAAAAAAAAAGAAAACTAAAAGAATAAAATATATAATATATAAATAATTCTATTAGTTAAAAAAATATACAAGATAAAATATAAAAATAAAATGTTACTACCTAGTTTACTATAGTTAAATTAATAAGAAAAGATTATTAAACCTTTAAATAAATTAATAGTAGCATACTTATAAGATAAAACTACTAGATATAATATATATAAATTTTGAAAAAAACTATATATTTTAAAAAAAGTTTAAACTAAAGCAGATCTAATTACTATTATAAAGTATAAATAATATTAATTTTATAAAGTAAAATTTATATAAAAAAAGAAAAGAAAAAGTTAAGCAAATTATACTTAAATATATATATTTAATTTCTTTAATACTTATTAAAATTAAAAGCTAAGTAAAAATTTTATTAATTTTAATTTAATTTTCTTTTGCTTAGCATTAAAATTTAACTATTTTATTTTTATTTTTTATTTTAATATAACCTTACTAAATTATAAAAATAGTATAAATCTATAAAAAAAGTTTAATATTATAAGATTAGTCAGATAAAACTAATTGAATTTAAAGATTAAAATTAATAAAGGTGAAGCTAATAATTGATATTATTTACGATTAGCAATAAATATAACGAATCGTATAGACAATCATTTATTATAGAATTATCAATTCATGCTAAATTAATTGTAGCTTAACCTTAAAATAAATTTTAAGTAAAAATAGATGACTTTTATACATTCAAATATATATTTGGAAGGTAAGGTTTTATTTTTACCCACTTCTGCAGTAGCTTTATTAAAATGTTTATTAGTATTAACTTAAAAGAATAAATATAATTTTTTAAGCTTATCTTTTCCAATAAAATTACGCTTATATGAAGTAATAATGTAGAAACAAGTATATTGGAAATAGACTGAGTTTTTATTAGTTAGTACATTCACCGATACTAATTTTATTTTAGTATATATATAGATATACAACGTCAAAAGAAGTATATTAAAGCTGCCAAACAGAAAAATTAAAATATATAAATAATTTATTGCAGTTTGTAGTTATAACTAGCAAATTAATTAATTAAGGAAAGTAAGGCAGCCAAACCTACAACACTCAATGAAATTGTAGATAATGCAGCGTTAGAAGAAGCTGGTCTGGTATTTTTGATAACGTTACGAGCGCCTGTACCACCGTTAGCACCACCACCGCTGACATCCTGATCGAACATATCTTCCGAACCTAACTCACCACCTTCTCTATCTTTGGATGCTTTCTTGATGGAACCTTTAAGGATGAGACCAAATTTAGGGTGAATTTCGAAATCATCATCTTTGGAAAGAGGTTGTCCGAAGCATTCTATTTTGATGTCCTTTACTCTCACTGAGTAGTAGCCGTCCTTCTTCATTATATCGGAGTCCCATTTGGTTAAACCACCAGCCCATTCAATTGTACCTTGTTGTTGGTCTTTGTTACCGGCATCCCATAAACCCCAAGAGACTGTGGTAGCCGTTTCAGGATATTCTTTACCTTCACGAGGTTGAGTCCTTACTACTTGACCGTCAATACTCCATACGATCTTAGAATCAGACCATTCCAAAGTATAAGTATGCCAGTCTGAATAGCTGTTAGCCTGTTTGTGCTTTCGACCCTGATTATCTTTACCCTCCTTAATAATTCCCTTGTAAAACCAATTAGTTTGAAGTTCTTCCAAGTTACCTCCGATCCACTCAAAATCAATCTCGTCCTTGTCATCGGACATGGTAATGAAAGATGAAATAACACCTTGTCCTTTAGCAGTCTTCATAGTAGCGGTAATTCTACCGTGGTTGATGTAACGGGTGGTATGTAAAGTAGAACCGGCGCCAGCTTTGGACATTTTAAGTACGATTTCATCACCCTGTACCTCGTAGTCACCGGCGACGCTGAAATCGTATTTCTGATAATCACCGTTATAGTTATCGATGGATACAATTCGGTCTTTGGAGATTTTATAGACCATCGGTTTACAGGCTGGTTTAGGTAAGCATTTAGTACCTTTAAAGTTACTCGTTTCTACACAACCCATACCACAGAAGGCGTAACTTTTACCACACCAACCACCACTGTTGCAGCAAGGGCTGTAGCTATCACACACACCAGGTTTCGTGTTACAGTGACCGGCATCGTCATTGTCGGCTGCTAAGACCGAAGGAGTGATTAAACTTAAAATCGTTAACGATACCACGGATAACTTCGATAAAGGTATTTGGAACAACATGTTACAGCAAATTAGTGAAATATACAAAAAGCTTATGTGAAAGTTATAGAGATGAAAGCTAAAAGTTAAGGTTAGCAAACCATTAAATGAATCTCGAAGTTGTGGTCATGAGGGTACTGGTACCAATTGTGCACCCGAATAATTTAATCTAAACAAGAATAACCAATTAGAGGTGCTATTTTTGTAGTTCTGTTGTACTAACTTATAGTGGATCCAGAACTAAATTAATTTTCGAGTTGCTTGGCAAAGTTGAGGTTGGATAAGGAAAATTAGAATTCCTTTAATTTTAAGTTTGCCCAACAAGTACATTATCAAATATACAACTATCAAAAATAGGTCACCGTTTGTTATATATATGGGAGCAATCAATTGAACACCTTATTTTTTAAAGAAATTTTTTTAGTAAAATTTTAGAAGTTTAGCAATAAAACTTTGCAGTTTTATCTATATTAAGCCGAATTTAACTATATATATTAAAAATATCAATTTTTTAAATTATCTTTTTTTAATTGAAATATTTTGAGAAATTTTGAAGTTTTAAAAAAAAGTTTACAGTTTAAATCTAAATTGGTTACTTTTAAATTGCTGATTTGGTTTAATTAAATCCTTTTACTTTACTCTTTGGTAAGATTTATAAATAAAAGTAGAAAGTTCAACTGTTTTTTCCCATATAAATTTAAACATAGCTATTAATAAATATATTGCTAAATGTGTTAAAAATAAAAATATATATATGTATTAAACCGAATTAGTCAGCGACATTTTATTTGTAAGTTAACTTTAAGAATAAAGTAGGTGTACAATTAAAGTTTTAGCTACCTAGATCTTAGCAAAAAAATATAATTTTTACAGTTTAGTATAGGCAAACCACATACATTAAAGCATACAAGCTGTTAACGTAAGTGTAAATATAGATACAGGCCTTTAAAGCATATAAACTTATTCCCATAATAAATAAAAATATACTGTAGTTATTGAAAATCAATTCTAAAGAGTGATACTCTATCGCTACTTATATGTATATATTGTAAATTACTACCTTTTGCTTTCTGTAAATCAATAAGCAATGCTTACAAAATTAATCATAAACAAAAGTTATTATAATTCATTAAGAATGCTCCACAAGAGGGGTAAAGCTTTCTTTTATATCTTGAAATTTTAAAGATTAGTTTTAAAATTATGGAAATTTCATTAAACAGGAAAATGAGTGGAACAAATGTTGAACTAATTTTTTAAGAAATTAAACCGATTGAAAAAGATGAATGAAGAGAAAAAAGCGAGTGGATTAAAAAAGTAACAGGATGCCCACATGGGGAATTGAACCTATATCTCCTGGTCAGTTAGTTACATAATTACCTATAAAAGTACGCCGCTCAGTTAGGATAGAGGAACAATACTTAGAATAAAGAAAAACTTTAACAAACTGCATATATTACTACCACCATATTATGGCTATATAAACAGACAGCCTTCATGAGAAGGATGCAAGTTAACTTACCTTTATATAAAATTTATTAAATAAAGGTTAGCGTATTTAAAGTATTATTATAAATACCAATTTTTTATTATTGCTAAAGCGATATGATTAAGAGTAAACTCAAAGCAACAAATTATTTATCTCTCCTCATCAGTGTTAGCGACAAACTAAATCGATCTGAATAGCTCTCAGAATTTCATTAACTACCTTCTCGCTGAAAGGGACGGAGCCGGACTAAAAAAAACTTGATATCTTACCCGCCATATATTACTGCTTATACTAGCACTGAGCTGAAATTAATGTTGAAGTGAGCAGGACTGAATCAGGTTTATGTAAAGGAACATCAATTTCTAATTCACATAATATAGATATTTGGATGCTATTTTTACAAGTCAAAATTAAAAGTAACTAGATATTTAAAATTAATATAAAGTACTTTATTTGAAGATATTAAGATAAGATAAAATAAAATAAGATTTAGAGAAATGTCATTATTAATAGATTTTTATTACTATCTTCATAGTATACTATATAAATATTATTTATAGTTATTAATCAAAAAATAATAAACTTTAATTAATAATAGACAAAGCAAGATAATAAAGGTTGGTATTAATATTAATAGTATACTAATCTTAAGATTTTTTTAATTGTTATTACAAAACTTGATTTAATAAAAGTGTCATTTTATAAAATATATAATACTGAAATATTCAGCTTAGGTTTTCTAAAAGCTATACTTTCTTAAACAGTAAATATTTATGAAAATAAAATATTTAGAAGGCTATTAGACTAGTAAAAGTATCCAGTTTGAGCATAATATAAAAGAAAAGATATATTACTAATAAGAAAAAGTAGACTGTAGCTAACATGCAAATAATAATTAAAACAGTTTACAAACTTACTAAAATTGCTTCTTAAAAACTAGTAATAAAAATAAGACTTTTTAAAAAGATATAAAACTAATTTTTAGTAAAAAAATAAATAAAGCAGCTACTAAAGCTTTTTAATAAAATTAAAAGGATAAAAGAAAAGTAAAAGTAATAATACTACTAAAATTAGCTAAAATAGCTTTAAAAAAGAGAAAATTAAAAGGGTAATTTATTTAAAAATACAAATAATTAAAATAATTACTTTTAGTATTTTATCCTTATTAAAATTAATATACACTTTGCTAAAAATATTAGTAGCTATTAGCTTTTAAAAAATAATTTAATCTTATTATAAAATTTTATAATTTATATATATAGTATCAAAACTATAATTAAATTAGTAAAAAAAGTTAAAAAAAAGAAATAAAAAAAGTAGCTAGTGAAAAAAAAATAAAGTAAAATCTTTGAAAATTTTAATATTAAAGCTAGCAAAAATATTTTATTAATACCTTTTTTAATATTTATAAAACTTTTATTATATTAGTATATTTAGTACTAAATTTAAATTTTTAATATTATTATATAAGCTTAATTATATATTTTAATTAAAAAATATTAAAATAATACTTTACTATTCTAAATATAAAATACTAAAAAATAAAATTATTAAAATGAATAAGATTAAAATAAATATATTACCTACTTTTAATTATAAATTTAATAGCATAAAACTTAAAAACTACTTTAATTAACTAAATTTATTTTAATATATATATATTTGAAATAATAATAATAATAATAATAATAAATATAGATTAATACTATAAGTTAAAAAAGTTTACCTTATATAATAGTATAAAAATTTAAAGTAGTATAAATTTAAGTTTAATTTTAGTTAAACTATTTATAAGCTAAAAAAATATTTTAAAAATATTAATATAATTTAAATTAATAATATTTAAATAATTTATAAAAATTATAATAAATAAATAAAATAAGTAAAAGTAAATAAAAATAAATTAAAAAAAGCTTATTAAAATAAAAATAATAAAAAAAAAAATAGCTATATATTTATAATAATAATAAAATAATACTTTAAAGTATAATATGAAAAAAATTTAATATATAATTTATTTTTTAAAATAAAGCTTTACTTTAGCTGTTTTAAATAAATATTAAACTATAAAAGTAATTTAAAATAAAATTTTAAAGTAGATTTATTAAATTATAAAATTTATAACTTTAAAAAACTATAAAATATAATTAATTTTTTTTTAAATATTTTTTTAAGTTATTTTATTTTAAATTAATTAAGTATATAAACTTTAAAAAATATTTAAAAAATATAGCTAATATAAAAATTTATAGCTATATTTTTTTTACTATTTACTTTTTGATTTTTTTAGCTTAATTATATTTTATTATTCTTTATTTTTTAAATTAATTTACTTTTTTTATATTAAGTATAAATTATATTTTTTTAATAGTTATAAAAGCTACTATTTTATACTTAACTATTAAAATTTAAAAATAGTTAAATATAAATAATATAAAAAAAAGCTTTTTAGCTAAACTAAATTAATATTATATATTTTTTAAATATATGCTTAAAATATTCTAAAGGCTTTTTTAATTAAATTTAAATTAATATTTTAAATTATATATATAATTTTAAAATTAATTTTATATTAATTCTAAATATATTTATTAATATTATTATAATTATTATAAAAATTTAATAAAATTAAAATAAAATAAGATTATTAAACCTTTAACTAAAAAAAATAGAAAAACTTAGTTTTTAATTTAAATTAAGCTATATTTTAAAATTTAATTTTTATATTAACTACTATTTGAAAGTTTTAAAGAAAATATAAAAATAAAGTAAAAAATATATAATTAACTTTAAATATTAATATATATATAAGCTTAAAAATATAAAATTTACTCAGTTTTGCTTAATTATTATAATATTTATATACTTAATTATATTTTTAAGCTTATTAAAATATATTTTAAATATTTAGTATTTTATTATTAAGATAGCATATTATTTATAACTTAAAATTAAATTTATAACTAAAATTATATAAATACTTTATTTAGTATTAATTTATTTAATATATATAAAATATATTTTACTTTAGATTTATCATTATAATTTTATTTAAAAGTATTTAATTAATTTTAAAAAGGCTATTATTTTATAAAATTAATATATAACTTATATTAAAAATCTAAATAAATAATTATATTAAGCTTTATAATTTTAAAAAAACTTATTTATAATTATAATTATCTTTAATTACTTTATAATTTTTTTTAGCTAAACTTACTTTTTTATAATAAGTTAACATTTTAAACTAAAAAAAAACTTTTAATTCAATAAACTATTTTACATATTTTAATAATTAGATATATTTAAATTTTAGATTATCCTTATTATATTATATATTATTTTTTAGCTTTTTAGTTTATTAAAAATAATAAACTAACTTTTTCTAAATATACTACTAATAATATATTAACTATAATACAAAAATTACTTAAAAAAGTTTAATAAAAAATTAATATTTTAATAATTATTTTAAGTAAAAATTAAAAAGCTAAAGTTATATTAATTTTTATTCTAATATTAAAAAAAATAAAAAATAAAAAAAGTAAATATTTTAAAAATAAAAATAAAATAATTTATTAAATTTTAATATAATATTTAATATTATTTACTTTTTTTATCTAATTAATAAAATAGAAAAATAATAATTAAATAGCTTAAAAATTTAAATAATTAAAAAAATTAGTAAAGTAAGTATTAGTAATTTTAAAACTTAGCAAATACTAGTAATTATATAAAAGACAGTTATTTTATTTCAATTTAGTTTTTAAATAATCTAAATAGTAATTAGTAGTAAATTAAATTTTAGTAATTAAGTAGTATTAACCTTATTATTTAATAGCTAACTTTATATCAATTTGAATAAATCTGAAAAGCTTTAGTATTAATAATAGTTTAAAATAAATATAAAGAAAGTATAAAATATAGCTAGTAAAAATAAAATATTACTTATTAGCTATTTAAATTTAAACTTTTTTATTGGAAATTCCTTTTAAAAAATTATGTTTATAAGCTTTTAAGTTAAAAAATATATTTCCTTTTAACTTAATTATAGGTTTACAAAAAGCCTATTAAATTTAGATTTTTTAATTAATTAATTTTTTAAATTTGAATACACTTTAGTTAATATATTCAAACTTCTTATAACAAGTATTGTATATAGTTTAAAACACCTATACATTATATAAGAAGATTTCTAAAACTTAAATTAATTATATTCAAAATTAGTTCACAATTCAAACAATTTTAGAGTTCTTATATTAAGTAGTAAAAAGTAATTAAAACTGATTTACCTAAGCCTAAAAATAAATTAGTATATTTTAGCAATATATAATTCCAAGTTAATGTAAATTAGTTAAGTAGAAGCATGGTCAATTTATTCAGACCAAAATATAAGAATTGCAATAAATAGAAAGATAAAGAAGAAATAAACCATAAAATATATAACTACAGTTAAAATATTTACTACTTGATTAGTATTTTAGAACTGGAATGTAAAAAAGTAGACCATGCACACTAGCCGATATTAAGATTAAGATAGAAAGTGTATAAAATAAGCAAAAGCTTCAAAATGAGATAAAAACACATTAAGTTAACTTATCTAATAGCCTTATAACTTAATTTGGTTCAGTTTCAGAATCGGAAGAAATTTGGGGAGAGAATTTCGATCCATTCATACGTAAATTCTTTTCGCGATGTTCATTTGTTTCAGAGTGTTCACTGCCACTACTACCGTCATCACTATAAGAACTTTTTAACTTTGGTTGAGTAGATTCAGGTTCAATATCACTTGTAGAAAGTAAAGCATCAACGTTATCATGCTTTGTAGAACGACTGACTAAGTGTGCAGGAGAGGGAGTTCTGCTACGTCTCGAATTAACTTCAGAACCGCTGGCACTACCACTTTCGGAGGCATAGTTTGGCTGATGCTGGTTATCTTCGAGTTCTTGGAGATCTAATGGCTTACGGCGCAACGTACCATCAGCATTATGGTATTGAGGAACAACCCAGCGCCTAGAGTTAACAGAAGGATTCGTTTGAGGCTGGAAATGTTGCCAAATGTAACTCTTGCATTTGTCAGCTCCAGGAAGACCTTGAATAAGATTTGCAATAGTGGGGTGAGAAAATCCATAGTAATCTGGACCTGAAACTGAATTACTACTAGGTCTATCACGACACAAATTAGCTAATTTAACCACCTGAACCCAAGCACCAGTTGAAGAAGCTGAATCGATAATTAAGTCGGGATTATCGTCACTAGTAATGCGAAACATTGGTGCTCCGTCCACTTCTAAAACTTGAGCAGTATAACAAGCTTGCTTTCCACGGTTAACCGTTGAATTATAGTACCTTAAAACTGTAAAACCAATTGGAAAGATGTAACGCTGGTTATGAAATTTAGAGTTTGCATAATCTATTTCGCCCAAATCGAGTATGGTTATAGTACCAACACTAACAGGCAAAATAACTCTTCCTGATCGATCTTTGGGGAAAATTTGCACTTTCTTATTAGCTTTACCACCATTTCTAGCATCAGTTGATTTAGAATTAGACATCCCTTGCATCGGAGATGGGCCACCATCTGAATCACTGGTAGTATCCGAAAGATCATCGGTTTTCATACTTTTAGATTTATGCTTTTTACTACTTCCATTGCTAGATTTATCTATATTTAAATTAGAATAAACCGATTTCTTAAAAAACTACATTTTCTGTCATCGTCACTACTATCACTATCACTTGACATATCGGTACGATTACTAAGCTCATTTAATAAAATGTAATTGCGTTCCCTAAGTTTTTCTATGTTTTTCAAGTTATTATCTAACTTTTCTTTAGCAGAAGAATATGCCTAAAGGATTATCAGAATCAATTAATTTAAATTTATTACCGATTGAACTTGACGAAACTTTTCTTTCAAGTCATTATATTTGCTTTTATATTTGTTTGATCTCTTCTTACCGTCCATAATTAATTTTAGTGTTTCAAAAAGATTTACTTTGTATAAGAGAGAAACTTTGGAGCAAGTAGTACTACTATTTAACCTGCCTGTTTTAAGTCCAACCAAAACTTTTGCCTTTGAACATTCTTCCCTAACTATATTTTTAAAAGCATTTAGGACCAATAGTAGACTTAGTTTCCTATATATAATCAAAATCGAACTTAATTGGCTTTAGTTCTGATTAAATTTTTAGTAAGTTATTAAAAAAGACACTGTCTAAATCAGCATATTTTAAACCATCAAAAAATACTGCATGACGACAAATTAGTTTTTTGAAAATTTTAGTGAAAACACTAAAAGATAAGTCTATTTGAATAAAAAAGGTTAAATATTTATTTGTTGGGATCATTTGTTTTTTATAAAATTATTATAGAAAAACAAAATATATACATTAATATTAACTTACAAAAAATAAAGTGTATAATTATATTATTAAAATAACAAAAACTTTTATATACCTTCTGCTTTTTTATTATTTAAAAAATATTTTAACAATAATCACCTTTAATATATTACATATTTAGTAATATTATATATATATTATTGGTTTTAGGGTTGCTATAAACCTGAATATTAAAAATAGGAGAGGTTATTATATGGTAGTAAAACTACTAAAGTGTAATAAAAATGATCTATTTCTTTTTATAAGTATAATAATAAATAGTTTTATACCATTTTAAAACTAGTTAATTTAGCCTAACTAGTAAAATAGATAATAATAAATTTAACTATAAAAATATTTGAATTAATAAATAAAATGACAAAAAATAGAAAAATTTTAATAAAATATTTCAAGTTAATTTATTAGTTAAAAATTAAGTAATAATTATTTTTTTTAAATATTTAAAAGCAGTACTACTAAGTTTTGCAACTTTTTTATAAATTTAAAAAAAAATAGTTTAAAAATAGTAAGCAAAAAAAATTAAAGATAATATAATTATATAAATAAATATAAATATTAAAGATTATAAGTAGCTAATTTAAAAAAAAATTAACTACTTTTATAAAAATAATATTATATAAAAATTAAAAAATATTTTAAATAAGTAAGCTTATTTTTTTACTAATTTTTATTAAAATTTTAAAATTTATTATTATTAGAATTAAATAAATAAATAATAATATAACTAATAAAATTAGTAAAATTTTAGTTAACTATATAAAAAAAACTAAAAAAAACTTTTTATAAAGCTATTAAAAATATATAAATAAAATAAAAAAGTATTAAATAAAAAAAAGTAAAAATAGTTTTAAAAAATTAAAAAAGTAAAAGTTTTAAAATTAATAATTTTTATTTAATTTTATATTAAATAAAATAATATTTTTTTATTAAGTTTTTTATATATTATTATTTTACATTTTTAATAACTAAGATTTTATATTAAACTTTTAGTTATTTTTTTACTTTATTTACTAATTTTTATATATAGTTCTTATAGTAATCTATTTATTATAAAATTTGGTCTTTAGTATAACATTAGTAATAATTTTTATATTGTATAATATAAAATATTATAATGTAGCAGTAGTGAAAAATATAAATATTTAAATATAAAGATTAGTAAATAATAATAATATAAAATTAACTTTATTATTAATTATAAAAGCAATAAATATAAAAGTCTAATAAGTAATATAAGTAAGTAATATTGGTAAAAATTTAATAATAAAGTTAATATAATTGCAAATGTAGTTTAAATTATAAATAATAATAGCTGCAAAAACTATAAATAAGCTAATAGTAAAAAAGTAACTAAATTCTATATTTAAAATTTATAGAAGAAAATAAAAGTATCTATAATTTTAAATAGTCACAATATTTTTAATAAAATAGAAAAAAAAATAATACTAAAATAAAAAATAATAAAAAATCTTACTATTATATAATAATAGCAAATTTATAAATAATTTTATATATTTTTGAAATAATTTATTAGAAAATTAAATTGTTAGCTATTGTAAATTATTATATATCTATATTATAAAGTTTTTTATTAGTTAGTACTAATAGCTATACTAAACTTATTTTTAGATGTTGAGTTTATAAATTTTTAAGTAAGAATAATAAAATAAAATTTATTTATTTATTTAAAATTTTAATCAAATTATTAAGATTTATTATATAAAGTTATTAAAATAAATTTGTATAATTTTATTATTTAAAAATAGAAGAAAAAATAGTAAAAATCAAATAAGCTTAAGAAAAAATAATAATAAAAATAATAATTAAATTAGTAACTTCTAAAATTACTAAGTAATAAAATATTATATTTATATTATTATTATTATTTAGTTATAGTATTATTTAATTTTATTATTTTATTTACTTTATTTTTTCTAATATAGCTTTTTATTTATATTTACTAATTTAGTTAATATTTATACTATCTTAGCTATAACTATTACTAAAAGTAGAAAAACTAAATAATTTATCAATATATAACTTAAAATTAGATTTTAATAAATAAAATATCTTTAAAAAACTGTTAAAAGGTATTTATATTTAAAAAAAAATTTAAAAATAATTAGTATTAACTTTAAACTAAATAAAAACTTCTAATTTCTAATTTTTATTATTATTATAAAGTTAAGTAATTTTAAATTTATTTTAATTATTAATAAGATAAAAGTAAATTTATTTACTAATAAACTTATTTTTAATATTATTTGCTATAATTATATAATATAAATAAATATAAAAAAATAAATATATTTTAATTAAAAATCACTTAATTAATTAAAAAATGTTAAATAGTTATTAGTAATAATTAAAAATATAAACTAACTGATAAAAAATAAAAATAAAAGTATTTTTAAATTAATTAAAGTATAAAAATAATTAAGTAATCTATTAAGTATAAAAAATAATTTATAATAATTATTAATTAATTAAGTTTTAATAAATATTAAAGTTTAAAAATATATTAATTTAAATAATTATAAATTTAAAATGCTGCAACTTATTATAATATTTTACCATTTAATAACACTTAGTACTATAGATATCAAATACTTATTTACTATTAGTTAAACTATATTTATTTAATAATAGTTTAAAACTACTTTTAGTATTTTTTAAATAGTTATAGATTATTTTTCTTCTACTTTAAAAACTTTGATACTATGTAAAAAATTCTCTTTTTTATATTAGTAGTTTTATATTAATAAAACAATTAACAATAATTTTAAAAAATATAATAAAATAGTAATAAAGAGTATAAAAAATATCTAACTTTATAAAAAATATTAAATAATTATTTATAACTAAATAACTATTATATTTAATAATTTTTTATTAACTAATATACTATTAACTGTTAAATTTTATTTCATTATTTAATTTTTTTTTGAGATATAATAGCAGTTTTTCAAATTTATTAAGATATTTAAACTATACAATTATTTATTACTAGTATATATTATACTATAATTTAATATAGTTTAAATAAATATTAATTATAGTTTCATTAAATACTGGTTATAAAGTTATAATGTTTTAAATAATAAGGTTAGATACTTTGAATTAAATATATAAAGTAATATAAATTAACAGCAAATAATAATAAGTGATTTTAACTGATAAAAAATTATTCAAGTTTTAGAGAATTTTAAGTATTCAAAGTTAGATATTTTTAAGCCTAAAGTATAAAGTTTGGATTTAAATAGTTGTTTATAACTTTTAAAACTTTTAATTATATTTTTTTAAAGTTAAGTTTAGACTTACATTAGAATTTGTGTAGCAAGAATAGTTCATATATAACTCAAGAGCAGTTGAATGATTCAATAAGAGTTAATTATTTAAAATACTTGTTAAAATTAAAGGATGCAAATATAAATTTTGTATAAAAACTAGTATAAAAAGACAACCCATTGGAAAATATCTTAAGTGATTGGATTTTTATACATTATATTACTAATAACCCAATATCTATTTTAATTAAACATAGAAAAATCATTTACTAAGGTGGTATATTGAAAATCAATAGCTTACAATAGTTAAGAAATCAAAATTTAAATAAAATAAATTCATTACTAATAAAACATCTATAAGAAGCTGTTATATTTAATTTAGCTACTTACGTCTATCAAAAGTTTTAGTGAGTAAATTGTTGTCGATAGTAGGTTTTTCATTCTTCCTCAATCTCTGTTTCCGGTCGAGAGTTCGCAACAGGTTGTAAGCATTATTAGCTGAGTTAGGCTCTGTAGATCTATTCATTGCAGTCCCCTGGCTCCTAGAAAAGTTGTTGGTAAAATTTTTCTTACTATCGACTTCCATCAGATCTCTCTTGTAATCTAAGATCATATTAAATCGTTTCAAGCTGGAATTTATACCGATAGCTTGGTCCAACCCTCTACCCGAAGCCTCCTGGTGAAGCAGTAACTTAACTTTAGGGTGCCCAGAGTTGGTATTGAAATTGACTTCAGATAAGTAGAACGTACGTAGTTCGTGGTTGAAGGGGTTGAGATCAAGACGGTTGTGACCACCCGATTTGAAGTTGTCATAGCTGGTCAACTCACCTACTACACCGTTTAAACCTACCAAGTAGGTACGTGAAGCGGATTGTCCTAGTATACGCCCTTGTACGGTACGACTTTCACCATAGGTACTTCTGTACAAGGGAGGTGCTCTGATATAAGTTTCTAAATGAGAATCATTTAAGTTGAGGAACGATAGAATCTGTTCCTTAGTCGAGTTAGTGCTATAAGGTGATTTGTAGCTATTCCACTCCTCACGTTTCCTATTACATTTCTTTACTAAGTTTTCAAATTCGGAGTCGGACAGTTCGGATAAATGTCTCTTTTCGTTGGCTAATACCCCTTTCCAAGGTTCACGTGAAGGGTTACCTATGTTGGTAACTATACGTTTGAAAGTTAAAACTTCATGTTGAGCTGAGTCGAAAGGTGTTTGATTCTGCTTAGTATCCAAAGCCTTTACAGTAATCAGTGGTGAACGCCAACTAGAAGGTAAGTTTCTCTTCAATCCCCAATCCCCCACTAGTTTGTTGGCTTTAGGTACTGTATAGACTTGATTTATAGTAGGGTCGAATGATGCTAGCTTTGAGGCTCGAAACAATTGACCGAACGAAACCGACATTATTACTACAAATTTCTATCCAAGCCAGTTTTTCGATTTTTAGTTTTGTCAGTTTGAGCTACTAGAATTTTTGTGTTTTCTTTCTATACCTTTAAGATTCCGATCTTTATCCAATTATATTTTAGTTAACATCCGATTTTAACCTTAACAACAAACTTCAAAGTGCTCACAAGTAAACTAACAATGGATAGTTATATTCCTAATAAAATAAAATAAACATACATATATTATACTCGTAACTGAGAAAAATGGTCTCTATCTATGGTAACTCCGTTGTGTCTTATGCTAATTCCCTACTTTAGTTCAATAGGATAAGCTACTTAAGCCCTATCAGAAGAACTCTTCAATAGTTAATGGCAAAAAGTATCACCTTATGTTGCAAAAATGCTTTTATTAACAATTAGATGATTAACTTTCTCTTCTAATTCAGTTTAAGATATACCTTTCAGCTAATCAAATGCATCTATCAAAAAAATAAAAAGTACTGATAGTGCTGCAGCTTTATCCAGCACAATTAAACTAATCACCTTTGCCAGTATAGTATAAAAAATATAGGCAACAAAAATTGAATTTAAGGTTTCCCAGCATCTTTTACTACCATTTTTTATCAACACAGCTACAAATTTAATTATTATTCTTTAAAACTTATAACTTTTACCAATTATAATAAGCTTAAAACTAAGAAGTGTATATAAATGCATTTAGTTTAACTTAATTTATATAAAAAACAATTATTGTCTTTAACTTATCTAATAGACTAAAATCTAAAAAAATTATACTATATATAGTTATAAGTTTTAATTGGCTTAATTATAAAAATAAATCCAAATATTATTAAAGTTAGAATTAGTAAAATATACTACTTTACTTAAATAATTTTTTTTTAACTTTTAATTATATTTATAAATTAATTAAAAAGCTGTTTAAAATTAGAAATATAATACTAATTTAGTAATAGCAATAAAAATAGATTTTATCAGTATAGAAAATAAGCTAAAAATAATAAATAATTATATAACTAAAAAAAATTAAAGCTAGCTACTAATAACTAGTATTGGTATACTATATAAATAATTATTTTTAATTTTAATTAGCTTAAAATTTATATTATAATTTTTCTTAAGTTTTTATAAGCTATTAAATTTAAGTTTAGATTTTCATTAATTTATTTAAAGTATATATATTAATTATAAGATTTAAGCTACTTTAATTAAAGCTAAATAAAGCAAATAAGTAGTATTATTAATATTTTTCTACTAAAAGTATAGCAAAATTAAAAAATAAAAGAATTTTATTAATAAGCTTTTTAAAGATTTTTGATTTTTTTAAAATAGTTTAAAAAAAATAAAGTGGAATTTTAACTTAAAATAAAAAAAAAGATAGTAAAATAAATAAATAAATATAAAATAGTAATATAGTAGTAAACCAACTAAATTATATAAGCTTTTATAATAAAAGTTAAATAAATATAAATAAAATAAAATAAAATTATAAAATGGTTATATTTAGTAAAAATAATAAAAATAGTAAGAAAAAAAACTTTTAAATAAAATTAAATATAAAAACTATAAATTAAAACTTTGGCTAAATTAATATAAAAACTGTAATATAAACTTAAATATTCTATATTTTAAGCTAAAGCTATATTATTATAGCTAGTATATTAAGCTTAAATATTTATTACTTTAATTATTTAATGATAATAATTTTTTAATAGCATTTAACTTTAATTTAAACTTATGTTTTTTATAATAAAAGTTAATAATTATAGTCTTATTATTAAAGTAAATTTTTATTTAAAATATTTTAACTATATAATTACCTTACTATTAATATAAGCCTACTTTTAAAATATTTTATAAATAAAATAGCTTTGCTATTAGTATAATAATATAGCTTTTTGTTAAAAAATTTGCTAATTATTTAGAATATTTTTAAATTAATATTTATTATATATTTATCTTTAAATAATTTCTAAAAGTAGACTACTTATTTTATTTTTTAAAGTTTACTTAATACTTTTATAAATAAATTTTTAAAAATACTACCTTAAAACCTTTTTTTACTTTAAATAAAATTTTATATATTTTATTTTTATATTATTATTTTAATATATTTTTAAAATTTTAAAGTATAATTAAGTTAAAATATTTAATCTAAACTTAACTAAATACTAAAACTTATATACTTAATTTTTAATTAAGCTTATAAAAACTAAGGTATTTACTTTTTATTCAAACTTCTAATTAATTAAATTATTTACTTTTAACTAGTTATTTAATTAAAATTTAATAAAAACTATAATTTAAATTTAATATTTTTTATTGCTTATTTTTAAATAAAAACCTATTATTATAAAATTTCTTTATTAAAAAAGTAACCTAAAAAAATAAAATATATAATAAATATAATAAATAGTATAAAATTAATAAATAAAAAATTAAAGTGTATATTTATATATATTAATATAAAATAAAATAAAAGTAGAAAAAATATAGATTTAAAAGTAGTTATTTTTATTATTTTAGTTAAGTTTTATACTATATTTTTGAATATTATAAATAATCAATTTAAATTTTATTTATTTAAAATTAAATAAAAGTAAAAAATACTAACAGTAATATATTAAAAATAAAGCTAATATAAACTTAAAAAATATTTTTAAAATATAAAAATAAATAAACTAGTAAAGTTTAAAACTTACTTAAATATTAAAGTAAAACTATAAAATAGATAAAATAAAATAAGTTTAAAAAGGTTAGCTATTATATTACTTTTACTTTATATTTAGTTATAAAAAATTATAATTTAAAATATAGTAAACTTAAATATAAAACAAATATAAAAGAAATACTATAAAATAAAATAAGTTAAAAAGTTAGTTATAAATACTTATTTTTTTACAAAATATCTTTTAAGCCTTAAAAAGCTAAATTAAAAAAAAAGTAAATTATATAAAATATTATTATTTTTAATAAATAAATACTATAAGAAAAAAATGCTAAAGTATTAAATAAGTTAATTTAAAAAAATAGTTAAAAAGGTAAAATATATAACAGTAAATTTAAATAATTAATTTTAATTTTAATTATTTATTTTAAATAAATAAATTATAATACTAATAGTAATATTTATAAACTATTAAAAGCTATATATATATTATTAGTAAATATTGCTATTTAAAGTAATAATAACATTTTATTTAGTTTTAATAGCTATATAAATAAAATTTATTAAACTAGCTTTAAGATAAATTTAAAAAAAAAATATTTTAAACTTAGTATTAAAAAAATAAAATTAATATCTAGAAAAAATAATAAAAGCTTAAATATTTTAAAGTAAAAACTTAATATATATAATAAAAAAAGTTAAAAAGCTATATTTTATTAAAATTTTAATAAAATAGTAGTAATTTACTTTATTATATACTTATATTTAATTTAAAAACTTTATAATATTAAAAATTTAAAGTGTAATATATTTTTTAATATATTTAATTTCTAAAAAAATATTATTAAAAGTAGATATAGTTTAAATAAAATATTATAATAAGTAAAAAAGTATATAAAAATTAAATAGAAAATACTATTTAGTTTTAAATAGCTAAAATTTAAAAAAAGCTAAAAGTAGAGTAAAAATTAGCAAATATAAGTAAAAATATTAAAAAAGTATATAATTTTTTTTTAAAATTATTAATAATAATAATAATTTAAAAAATTAAAGTAAAAATAGTAAAAATAAAGTTTAGCTTAATATATATAATAATAATTAATAATTAATAAATTTTTTTAATAAATAGTTATTAGTAGCTATTATATTATTTATAGTAATATTAAAAATAGTATTTAAAGTTTTTAATTTTTTAATTTTGTTAAAAAAATAATAAATATACTATTTACTTTATATTTATTATTTAATAAAGGTAATTTTAGTTTATTTTAAATATAACTAAATAAAAAATACTTAAAATTACTTTAAAAAAGAACAAATTAATTAAATATAAATAAAAAATATTTAAAAATATTATTAATATAAATAATATAGTAAAAATGTTTTTTTATATAGCTTTTTTCTAAAGTTAAATAGCTTTAATTATAGTATTACAAGCTTTATTATCTAGCTTATTTAACTAAGCCTTACTAATATCTATCTTTTTTTTAAAACTTATATATATATATTATTTTTTTAATAAAATAATAAATACTAATTCTATTTTATTAAGCACTATTTAGTATAAAGCTAATTTATAATCATATTTTTACTAAGCATTATTTTTAATATAAGTTAATTTATAATTATACTTTTACTAAGCATTATTTTTAATATAAGTTAATTTGTAATTATACTTTTACTAAGTATTACTTAGCATAATAATTTATAATTTGAAATAAAACTTAGTATAGCTTAGTTATACTTAACAGTTAATAAAAAGTATATATAAAATGACTAAAAAAAAGTTAAAGCTTTATTCAATATTTTAATTACAATTTTATTTAATAAATAACTTATTATTAATTTAATTTTATTAGCTTTTTTAAATTTTATATTAGAGTTTTTTATTAAAATATTAAAGCTTTTATCTAAAATTATAAATTATGTATACTATTTTCTATTTCTATTCTATATAAACTACTTTATTTATCTAATATATAAATAGTTAAGCTTAGATTTAGTTAATTATATAAATATTAACTATATCTAGACTAAGTTTTTTTATTAGTAAAATAAACTACTATTGCTATTTTTAAATTAGCACTATATTAATTAAAATATTATACTTAAATTAAATTTATTAAATATATATAAATATAAAATAATTTTATTAAAAATTATAATTTGATAAATTAAAAGAAAAAAAATAATATAATTTTAAAAAAGTTATATAAATTTTAAAAATATCTAATATTAAAACAAAAATTAATATAGTATATATAGTTAAAATTAAAAAATAACTATTAAAAAAAAGTTAAAAATAAGAAAAAAATATATAAAAATAACTATATAATTAAGAAAAAAGTTTTAAAAAAGGTAAAAAGTTAATAAATAATAGCTAGTTTATTTATAAAAGTAAAGTTTTAAAATTAATTAAAATAAAAATTTAAAAAACTTTTTGCAAAAAAGAAGGTTTAAAGTATGTATATAATTAAAATAATCTAGATTATACTTTAAATTATTTATAAAATTTTAATATTTTCTAATTATTTAGTTAATATATTAAATAAAAAGTTAAATATTATTAAAAAATAAAATAGTTAAAGAAAAATAGTTATAGATATATAAAAGTAATAAATTAAAATAAAATTAAAAAAGTAATTATAACATTTTGCTTAAATTATATAGTTATTAAAAAAGTTAAACTAATAAAGAAAAAATTTAAAAAAATAGTGCATATAAAAACTAAATACTATTATATTTAGAAATACTATTTTATTAAAAGTAGTATTTAGTTTTAAATAATATAATAAATTCTACTTTTAAAATATAAATATATTAAATATTTTTACTAAGTATTAAAAAATGTAAATATTATTTATATTAATAATAATAATATATAAAGTTAAAAAAATGCTACTAAAAATAAGTAAAAATAAAAAGGTAAAGTATAAAGCTAAAAAATTATTTTATATAAAATTATATAGTTTTTTATTTTAAATATTTAGTTTAAAATTTATTAAAATAAATAAGTTAGAAATTATAATTAAAAATTAAAAAAAGTTAATTAAATAAAATGTAATTAAAGAAAAAAAAGGTTATAATAGATGTTATAAAAAGAAATATTAAATATAAATTAGTAGATAAAATTAATTAAAAAATAGCTAAAAAAATTTAATAAATAAAAAAAATCAAAACTATAAAATTATTGTTTTTTATTTAAAAAGTATTTATTTTATATTAGTAGAAGTTAAACTAAATTAATATAAGGATTCTAGCTTTTTTAAAATATTAAACTTTAGAAAAAAAAATTATACTAAGTCTATTTTATTTAAAGTAAAATTTTAGCTATAAATTTAAACTAATTAAAAAATAAATATATTTTATTAAAAATTATATAAATAATAAAACCTTATTTATATTACTAAAAATAATACTTATAAGTATAAAAATATTAGCATTAAACTAAATAATTAAAATATAAAGCTAGAAAAAAATACTGATAATAATTACTTTAAAAAAATTAATATTAGTATTAATTATTTAAATATTAAAAAAAAAATAGTTTTAATATATATATAAAGTTAAAGCTATTTAATTATGAAATTTTAAAAAGTTAAAATTTATAATAATATTTAAAAAAATATCTTTATATATAAATTATAAGTATATTAATTTTTTTTTATAAAAAGCAAACTAGTCTTATTATTATTTTTAAATATTAATAAAGTTAAAGTTAAAGTAAGTTAAATTTAAAATATAACTTTAATAAAAGCTAGTATTTATATAGCTAGCAAAAATATTATAAATTAGAAGTAATTTATTATTAGTATTTTTTAACAATTATAATTTAAGTTAGTTTTAATATAATTAAAAAGTTATTAGTTTAAAAATAGTTTTTTATCTATTTAATTAGCTTATTTTTATAATTTAAAATATTATAAAAGAGAACAAAAATGCTATATTATAAATTAATAATAAATTTTAACTAAAATACTTATTAATTTATTTAATTATAAAATTTTTAATATATAAAATTATTATTTACTTTTAAAATACAGAAAAATTAATTTAGTAAAAAAGTTTAATAATAGCAAATTTATATTTATATAAATATAAAAGTTTTTATTTTATTATATTTTTTTATTAAAAATATAAATAATTTAAAATACTAAAAATTAATACTTAAAGTTATATATATACTAAATATTTTAAATTAAAATATATTTTATTTTATAATATAAAATACTAAGCATTATTTATAATAAAAAATTTTAAAAAAATATTAATTAATATTAGCTTTATTAACTTAATTTATCTACTTTTTTAAATAATATAACTTTTATTTTAAATAAAGTTACTAATTTTATATTTATTTAAGTTTTTTATATTTTATAAACTTTTTTTTCTACTTTTTTTTTCACTTTAATAGCAGTAATAACTATTAATATTAATAGTTAATTTTTTTAAAATATTTTTACAAACTTATATATAAGCTTTATTTATTTTAAACTAATATAAAATTAGTAATAAATATTAAAATTTATAATAATACTGCTTTAATTACTTTTTAAAAAAAGTTTTTATTGTTTAAAAATATTAAGTATTTAAGTATTTAAATATTTAAATATTTAATTTTACTATTTTAATTAATAGTTTAGTTTTTATTATTATTTATAACTTTTTATATATTAAATAATTATATATAATAAAACTTTTTTAAAAATAATTCTAATACTTTTTAAATCTATTTATTACAATATTTTATTATTTTTCTTAACTAATATTTTAATTAGCAACTTTTAGAAATACTTTCTTTATTTTTAAATAAATTTACTAGCAATTTTTTTATTAAGTTTTTTTCAGCATTATATACTAACTTAAATTAAACTAGCTACTTTAATACTATAATAAAATTAAGTTTATTTAATATTTTTTAAACTAATAAAAACTTTATTATTTATATAAAGCTATTATTTTAAAATATTTAATTAGTTTTTAACTATATACTTTTTTCAAATTAATTTAATTTTATATAAAAGAAAATATTTTTAAAATTTTTATAATAATAATTAATTTACTATACTTTATATTTTCATTTACTTTTTTAAAAGTAATAGTTAATATTAATAAAGTTTTTTTACTTTATATTTAATATAAAATATAAAATTTATAAAAATATTTTGCTATACTTTTTTATTAATAGCTATTAAATTTTTAGATAAATAGTTAAAAAAAATTAGGGTTTTTATTTTAGTTTTCTTTATTTTTAAAAGTATTAGAAGCTTAAATTTTTTTTAAAGTAGTTAAAAAGTATTTAATTTATTAATAATACTAGCCTAAATTTAAATAATAAAGTACTTATTAGTAATTTATATATATTTTATATATAGTAGAAATAATACTTTTAATTACTAATATATAATATATAATTATTTTTTTAACTTAAAAAAATTAGCTTTTTTTTTAATTATATTACTAATAAGTAAATTTTTAATTATTACAATATTTTTTTAATTTTTTTAATTTTAATATTTATATATTTTTTTAAAATTAGTGTAAAAAATAAATTATAATAAAACTATATAATAGCTTTAAAATAACTTAAAAATTAAATTTATTTTAAGCTTTTGTTACTAAAACTAGTAATAAGTTAAGGTTTTTATTTATTTTTAATATAAAATTAAACCTTTTTTTTTAAAAGTTATTTTACTTTATTACTATTTAGATTTACTTTTTTTTAATACTTATAATATTTAAAATTCTTTATTTTTAAGTTATATAGTATTTTTTAATAGTTTATCAAAAAGATATAAAGGGAAATTTATTTATTTATACTAAAATAAATAGTAAATTAGCTATTTATTTTTATAGCTTTTTTATCCAAAGTAAAGTATTATAACTTATTATTTTTATATATTATAATCTACTATTAGCTTTTAAAATTTTAATATAAAGCTACTCTTTAAATATAAGTTTTAATTTTTAGTTAGATTTATTTTAGCTTTTTAGAACTATTTATAATAAATAATTATTTTATGTTTTTTAAATTTTAAGAAATTTTCAAACACTATTATATAATTTATCTACTAGCTAAATTACTTTAGTTTATTATAATTATTTATTTTGAAATTACTATATCTAGAGTTTTAGTTACACTACAAGTAATCTTTCTAAACTAGTTTAGTATAAAGCTAAATAATTTATATTTTAAATAGCTAATAAACCTATTTTCTGCTTTTCTAACACTTTATAAAGCTTATACTATAATTTTTATATTTTCTTGCTTTTAAAACTCTGGTATAGTACTTTTTCTAGTATAAGAAGGCTTTTTGCTTTGAATATAAGGATTTTATAATGTAATATAGAGTTTTAAAAATCCTGCTATTTTGACATCCTACTTTTAATATCCTTTTCCTTTTTTTTCTGCAAATATAAATAATTAATAAATTTGAATATTTATTTATAATTTTTATACTTTAATTTTAAATATATATATATAATCCTAGATTTCAAGGATTCCATATACATATAACATATTTATTTCTATTTAAATTATATGCTATTTAACTACAATGTTAAAAAATTTCAGGTATATTAAAATAAAATCTGAATTTTTTAACATTGTATTTTAAATAGTTTTAAATAAAAAAATTTAAACATATATATATATTTACTTATAGATATAAAAAGTTAATTTTTTTATGGTCTTATAAGACTACCAATATATTTATATTGATATTGGTAACCTTTTGATACCTTATTTTAAATTTAAAATTAAAATATTTTTTATTTAAGTCAATCCTTGAGTTTCAAATATTTTGACTGTAAAAAAAGTATTGATATATTTATACTAATACCGGTAGCTTAATAACATTCGATTTTAAAAAATTTAAATAAAAATTAATATATATATATATTCGGAATCCTTGTACTTCAAAGATTTTATTATGTTAAAAACTTAATATCCTTGCTTTTCAAATATAGTAAAACTTTTTGATATGCAGTTAAAAAGTTACAGATATTAGTATAAATATATCGGGAACTTTTTAAATCCTGATTTTAATATATATATATATATTGAGTATATATATGGTTATAAATTAAGATGATGTAAACGAATTACGGACACATTTGTATAAATATATGTCCGTAATCCGTTCAGATCGTTTTGATGCTCTCGGAGTTCAGTCCGAATCCGATTTTTTTTAAATTGATACGATTATGGTATAATCGTATGCAAAAATCTTGATCATCCATCTTAAGATATTAGATGTGAATGAGAAGCGATCATTCATTTGCGTAAATATATGTTTACCACCATATTAACATAAATTGAACACATGGGCCTTTAGCTTTTAAGGATCTAAAAATATAAAAACTTACAATTTTTTAAGTAAATTTGCTCAAATTTAAATGAAAGTAAAAAAAATGTGGATACGATAACTATAATTTAAAATTTCATTACATATCTGGATTAAAATTATAAATCTAACCAATCAATTACAAGACCGACTTGATGTGCCAAATTTACTCTTAAAGCCGAAGATCATCCAACTTTAATCGGTTCCACTAAATAAATTATTTCCGTATTAAAGACTAATTTACAAGTTAAAGCTTTTAGATCATACATGTTTGTACATGTGCACGCAATCACCACGAAAAACTGTACTGTAATTAAAATATATTACTATTACTTCTTAGCTTCGGCATCATGTGTTTCAAAAAGTCCTTATAAGTTTAAAGTTGTACTTGTAACGAACATCAAACTACTGCTTTAAAAAATCAAGAAGCTCACGTGGTTGTTATAAATATATCCTTTAAAAAATCAAAGCGACAGTATATAAAGAGATTTATTTTTTACTTCTTAGCTATCCATCAAAACTACCGTGCATTTACCGAACCATGTTATCCAAGAACTTCTTTTTAACTTTAGCTGTAGTTGTAAGCGCTATCTCTGGCCAAGAGATTGATTTCAACAGCCCTAACGAGCCGATTAAAGAAGACCCCTATTATGGAAAGGTAGTAGGTGATTTGAAGGAGTACAACAAAAAGTTAGAAGGTAATGAAAACAAACAGGAGACTTACCAACCCGATTCCCGATCCGGATCACGTACTTCAGTCTCCACCATTAGCAATTCTGTTTACTACGCCTCACTTTCTGGTGCTTCCTACTGCTCCAACCAAAGTCTATCGGCTTGGAATTGTAAACATTGTAACCGTTTGGGTAAAGATGTTGTGCTACAGGAAGTTTTGTTCGACCCTAACTACAAGACTCGTGGTATTGTAACTACTAACGAAAAGCGTAGAGAGATCGTGGTCGCTTTCCGCGGTGCTGTAAACGTCGAAAACTGGGCCCAAGCTTTGAAATTCGATAAAACTTCTTTCCCAGTAGCTCAGAACGCTGCCGTACATCAAGGTTTTAAGAACGTTGCCGATGGCCTCCAACCTTATTTCAACGGTGCTTTAACTAAATTGTTAAAAAACCCTAAGTTCAAGGACTACAAGGTAGTTTTATCGGGTCACTCCTTAGGTGGTGCTATCGCTTTAATCGCCGCTGTTTACGTAAAACAGGTACAGAAGAGTTTAACTTGGGATCGTATCCAAGTTTTTACTTACGGTCAACCTAGAGTTGGTAACAAAGAGTTCGCCTACTGGTACAACCAGTTGCCTGCCAAAGTAACTAGAGTAGTAAACAGTAACGATAACGTACCTCACTTACCTCCAATGTTCTCAGGTTACAGACACGTATTCACTGAGATGTACATCGATGAAGATAACTACACTCATATCTGTAACACTAACTACCTCGAAGACCCTGACTGCTCTAACTCTAACGTACCTTGGTTAGCCGTTGAACCCCATCACCACGCATGGAACGTTGACTTAGGTTCCGACTACTGTTAAAAAGTATTTTAGCAAATTAATAAATAATTTTTGGTTTTTTATGCTGTATCATTTAGTTTAAATTTAATATATCAAATTAA
The DNA here is from genome assembly GCA_037055185.1 of Capillidium rhysosporum. Classification (NCBI taxonomy): domain Eukaryota; kingdom Fungi; phylum Entomophthoromycota; class Entomophthoromycetes; order Entomophthorales; family Capillidiaceae; genus Capillidium; species Capillidium rhysosporum. The sequence continues at coordinate 17,608 of JAWQFY010000183.1, read as the reverse complement.
TTTTCACTAAATAAACGTACCACTTTTGTGAACAAGTTACTTATGTTACAGTACATAGTGTTGTATAAGTTTTTAGATATCGGCATATTTATAAAACTAATATATTAAATTTTGGAGTAATAAAAGTATATATACACCAAATACACGTCATAGAAATTTATCAATATATATTATAACTCATTTATATTACGTTTTAGTATAGATAATTAATTATTTACCAAAATAATAATATTGATAAATTTTAATTAGTTTAAACTTAAATACTCGTTTACTTAATATATTTGGCAGAAATTTTTACATTTTAAAAATTATTGGATGAAATGTAAACTAGAATCATCTTTTAGGTTCTAATTCAAGGTTTAACGTTCAATCAAATTTAATTATCGAATAAGTTCGAAATTAAATTTATCCACTTAAGTATTTAATAAATTCTAAAAAGGAAAATTAAAAGAGTTATTAATAGCATAAATTCCTAACTAGTACCCAATTTTAAAGATGTATTTTATATTAAACGTGACCTTATATTGCATATATATTGTTTAAATTTTGGATTCTTTTGAAAATTAACTTATTTGTATATCGGTTCGAAGTTTACGTATAAAATTTAAAGTTATCTTGTAAAATAACAAAGAAATATATTAGATTTCTAAGCTTCATTCACATAAAAAATATAAAGTTAAACTTCAAAACTTTCCATTATTTATAAGCTAGGTTCCATTATACATTAAATTTGGTTCCAGCTTTAGCTACACAAGTACTTATTTATTTGATACTTAAAGGTCAAAAGGCTTAAGTGTTATAATTTTTATTTAAAGGCTTTAGACCTATCAGAAATGTAATGTAAAGTTTGTAGATTATTCCTATATTGGTAAACAGTAGAGATCTCATATATACTCCAGTGAACAAAATGGTAATGATTTGTTTAAATTTATAAAAATAATCTGTAATATATATTGACTTTTTCTAATAGCTCTACTTTTATAATTTCTTTTTATAATTTTTTTAGGTTTATTTGCTAGATTTTTTATTCTAATCACATTAGACTAAAAAATAATACCGCTAATATATTACTTATTAAACTTATTTTTCATAATAAAAAAAGTGTTTAATTTATTTAGCTAGCTATATTTAAGTCTATAATTATTAACTTTTATTTTATTATTTAAGTAGCCACTTTTAACTTTAAAATTATTTTGAATATATTTAATTAAAATTTATTGATTAAATTTTTAGTTTAAGATAAATTACTATTAATATCTTTTATTTATTTATAAAAATTAGTAGAAAAGATTTTATACTTTATTAGTTAGCTAAATTATCTTTTTAAAGCATTTTTAAATATTTTAGTTATTTATATAATTATTACTAACTAGTTTTGAAATAAATTTATTGGCTAATTTTTTTAAAATATTAATTTCTTATATTTTAATAAATTCTTCTTTTATCATTTTTTTAATTAATTTTATTTAAGGTTTTTACTTAAATATTTTAGCAAAATAAAATTATAAAAAAGTATTTATTTATTAAAAAACTATTATTATGTAATATATAAATAATTATATATATATTTAATAATTACTGGTAGTAAACTAAATATTTATTTATTTATTATTATTTAATTCTAATATTTATAATAGTAAAATTTATAACTTATTTAATAGCTTATATTTATTTTTAAAATTTAAAAAAACAAATAGCTAAAAAAAATTTATATAACTTAGAAAAAATCTAATACTTATAATTTTTAAATAAAGTTAAACTATAATAAAAACAAAAATAGTTTATTATTGCTTTTTAAATAATTACTATAATATATAAATTTTAATAAAAGTATTTTTAAATATTAAATAGTAATTAATAATAAGTTTAATGATTTTTAAATCTAATATTTTAAATGTTTAATAGTAATTACTATATTTAAAACTGTTAGCAAGTACTTACTAACTAAACTTTTTAATAATCTTTATTAAAAAAGAATTTATACATAAAAGTTTTAATTTTTATTATTATAATAATTTATAAATTAGTATTAAATACTATTAAAAAATTTTAACTAGCTATTAAAGATTACTTAAATTAAAAAACATTATTCTATTAAGTTTAAAATCTTTAATAACAAAATTATATATTAATTTAGAAAAATAAAAGTATTAATTAATTATATATTCTTAAATATAATAAGGCATTACTTTATAAAGCTGCTTTTACTATTATATAATTAAAAAAGTATTATTTTTAAATATTTATTTTATTTATCTAATTAATTTATTTTAAATATTTGAGTTTTAATATAATAAAAGCTAAAAAAGTATACTAAATTACTATATATTTTAAAGATTATATTGCAAAGAATTTTACATTTTTTTATTATACTTATTATAAAATAACTATTAAAATATATTAGTAATTTATATAGTAGGCTTAATTAATATATTTAATTTAATAGCTTTAAAACTATTTATTAAAATTTTAATAAAATTTAATACTAGTTGTAATTTATTATAATAATAAAGATTTATAAATAAAATTTAGTTTTATTAAAAGTTATTAAAAAAACTTAATTAGTAAATATTTATTAATATTTGTAAATATATATATATATTATTTTAGTATAAATTTTATAAAGTATTTAATTTTTAAAATATATTATTAAGTAGGTAGATAATTTTAAAAAGTCTTTTAATTATAAAAATTTTATATTTAAAAAATAGTTATATTTATAATAATAATAATAAAGTAATATATAAAAAATATTATTAAAAAAATAGTTACTTTTATTATTATATAAAATTTTAATAAAATTAAAAAAAGGTAATTAATATTAGATTTTTTTTTACTTAAATAGAATAATAGTTATATAAAAAATAATAAAAGCTAAAAAGTTTATAATATTAATAAAATAAATAAATAAATAAATAAATTTAAAAATTATATTTTAATAAAACTTAAAATTATATAAAAAAAGTATAAAGTAAATTAAGTTAAATATTTATTTAAAATTTAGAAATTTTTAGAAATTTGCAGAAATTTAAAAAAAAAAAATAATAATATAATAAATAATATATTAAAATATATAATACTGATATAAATTTTGTTTTTTTTTAATTATTGTATTAATTTTTTTGATATATTTATATTAATTATTTTCTTAATACTTAATTATATAATTTAGAGCTAAAATTTATATACTTTTTATAGCTATTTATTAGTTTTTTAATTAGCTTTACTAGTATTTTACTTTTTTACTTATATAAAAAGGTATATTTTATAATATTATAAATTAAGTGTATTTTTTTCTTTATTATATAAGAAAAGTAAAATATAAATTTAGTAAACCTTTTTTAAGTAACTTTTAAGCAAAGCTTAAAAGTTGTCTAAGCATTTTTAATTAAATTAAAATTTAAGCTAAGTAAAGTATAAAAGTATAGCTTTTATATTAGTTAAAAAACTAATATTAAATTATATATTTATAGTATATAAGTTTTTAAATTTTTTTGTTATTAGAATAGTAATAAATATATATTTGCTATAATATAACAAAATTATATATTAAAATAGCCTAATATTTTTTTTAAATAAATTTATATATTTTTGTAATATAGTTATAAAAATATTATAATAATATTTATTTTTTATATACTTTTAGCTTTAAATATATACTAACTATTTTTATAAACTATTTTAATAATGCATTATAATATTAAAACTTAGCTTTAGTATTTTATAAGGCTTATAAACTACTTAATTATATTTATATTTAAAAATCTTGCTAGCTATACTATATAGTAGTAAAAAAATAGAAGTACAATTTTATACTTTTTTAAAAAGTTATAAACTATAAAAAAATAGTTTTAAATATTTAAAAGTATATTTAACTTAAATTTATTCTACTATATAAAGTAAGTTAAGCTAATTTTTTTACTATTTTAATATTTAAAATATTATAACTTTATAGTTTACTTAAACTAATTACAAATATATTTATTTTATAAATATATTAAAAGTATTTGCATAAATATTATATATATATATACTTTTTATATTTACTTATTATTTAAAATATACTTAAATAATAAAATTTAAATATTCAATTAAAATATAGCTTTAATTAGCTTAAACTATATTATATAAATAGTATTATTTATTAAAATATATATTATATTTATAGCTTATAGCTATAAATATAGAATTTTTATAATTGCTAGCTTATTTTTATACTTTTATACTTACTTAATAAGTATAAAATAAGCTATAAACTTTTATTTTCTTATAATAATATAATAAAAATACTATATTTTTTTAATAATTTTTAATATTAAAAAATTTAAATAAATAATAAAATCTATTTAATATTTATCTAATTTTATTAAATAAATATTTTTTATTTAGGTTTTAAACTTTAAATCAACTAATTTTAAAAATAGCTTTTTAATTATTTAATAATATATTAAATATAGAAAATTTATAATTACTTGATTTTTAAGATATATAATATTTTAATAGCTAAAAAGTATTTATACAATTTTTACTTTTTAATAAATTATTTTTTAAAATATTTTAATTTTATATTATTTTTATATAATTTAATATCTATTATACAAAATTTAATAGTAATATATATATTATATTTTTTTTTAAATAATAAAGTTAAAAAGCTTTAAATATTTTAACCTAATTACTATTATTTATCTTATTACTACTTATTTAGCATTAGTCTAATATAATTATATTACTATTTTTAGATTTTTATTACTAGCTTATATTAGTTAAAATATTTTTTATACTATTACTTTTTAAATTTAAATTTGAATTTATACTTAAATTTTAGTATATTAATATTTATTAAATTTATATATTTATGTAAATATAAATATTTTAGCTTAAAATTTATTATTTAGCTTTTTTTTACTTTAAAATAAACATTTATATACTTTTTATATACTATAATATATATTAAAAACCTTAAATTAATCTTAGTTAATAAAAGCTTTTAAATTTTATTATTTTTAATAAGCTTTTCTATATTTTTTAAAATTATAAAAAATTATTCTACTTATTATTTTAATATTAAGAATTTATAAATTTATATATCTGAAAAAATTAATATTATTATTTTTTATATATATATTAATAATTAATAATATTGAGATAATATATAAATTCCTTAAAAAATTTGCAAATTGCTAGAATATAAAAATATAATTTGCTATAAAATCCTTATTTATTATTTCTTTTACTATTGCTAACATTCTTTATAATTACAGTTCTAGCTAATAGTAGATTATTACTAATCTTCTTTCCTTCTATTAGTCTAACATAAGAAAGCAAACACATAACTTCTATAATAATCTCACAAGGTATATGCTTAGATTTAAATTATTTAATAATTTTATCATCCATAAAGGTGTAGCTTTAAATTTATAGAATACATAAGTATATTAAGGCTTCTATCTGCTTTGTAAAAGGGTGGCTATTTGTATTTTTTTAACTTTAATGAATTAAAGGGTTGTCTTAAAATTTTTATACTTACTAAAAATAAGTGCTTTTAATTTTTTTTTATAATATACTAAAGAAATCCCTATATTTAATTGTAATTTTATGGGGAAATAACATGTCTTTACAGTTCCTTTACTGCTTGCTAGAATCAAAAGTCAATAATCGAAGAATTATTTTATATAATCTCCTATTTGACCTTAATCTACATGAATTCATAACCATTTTTATAACTATTTATATAAATTTTACAGTTGTGAATGTATACAGTACTATCTCGATTATTTATAGTTTTATAAAATGTTTAACTTGATTTCGATATAACATAATTAGAAGCAGTTTTTAAGCAAAGGGTATTCGACTGCAATACTTGATAAACTTAGCTATTCAGCTAGAGTCGTATTTCAACAACTAAAATCGTGCTGTTCATTACTAAAGGTTTACAAATACTATAAATATATAAAGTTAGTCATTTGATATAATCACTAGAACCCAAGCTAATACTAACAAAAATATTGATAGGTAAATTTATTTAAAACACAAGAAATATCTAGAATTATAATCTGCAAAATATACTAATAAATAAATAAATATTAAAAATGCATGTACAATAAATTTAATAGTTTATTGAACATATATAATTAAGTATTATTAATAATTTAATGGTATTTTAGTTAAATAAACCATAATATATATACATATTTGTCATATTTTACAAAAAAAGCTTTTATGTGACTACGACTCGGCTTCTAATATGTTAAGTGTGTGGCTTAATAACATTACAAATAATATGGTATACTAGTAAAAGTACGATATATGACTTAAGTTTTATTCTAAATGTAATATCAGACCAATACCATACCCTTAAAATCAGCGTCTAGCACTTTCACCTTTCATAGATCCAACACTTTTAAAGGGTTTAATGAGATGGGGTTACCCCGGCAGAACCTGCCAAGGCTGTTTACCAAAAAATGATAAATATCAATAGATGACATCAATTTGTTTATCTTTTAAATTATTAATCTAAATTTACTATCCACGGGTATGTATGACTGTAATGTTAGTAAATCAATAATATTTAAAACTTAGATATTTACAATCGTTTGGTTCTTTAACCCGTACTCAAGCTATACCAGCCACAACTAGTAAATTTCTATACCTGTTCTCTGTATAGTTGTAATCAGTTAGCTTTAAGACAATACAAAATAATAATTTGCTATTACTTAGAATCGTTATTTAACAAAAATTATTGTATATTGAAGAATTTTCTATATAGTAGATGAAGATAAATTAAACCGAATATAATAGCCAAAAAGAAAGTACAACTGAATAAAAATGCAGTGAAAGGGACGAAAATTGGAAACATCCTTTCCTTTTAAATTGATCTTATTTAAACCATACCTTTCACCATATTCCCGAAACTCTATAAATATCCTAATGAAATAACAAGCTTATAATTTTTAGCTAAATAACGAAAGTTTTGTAAACACAGCAGTCCGCATAGATCATAATTAATTAATAGCATCGTAATGATCAACGTATCCAACTTTATTCAAAGCGTAGCTATTATAGCTTTAACCCACTCATTTGGAGTTTCCTGTTCTCTTTCAGGCAACCAAGGCATCACAACCAATTATTACAGCTCGGAGGCCTCAGCCCTCGACACCAACCCAGTCTTCTGTGGAGTTTTGGGTAGCGACATGGATATCAACCGTATAACTGCAGTGCAAGGACTTACTCAATCCCAGTGCGGTACTTGTTTGAAGGTTGTTAACAGCGAAGATACATCTAAAGTACAGTACGTGATGGCTTTGGACCGTGGTGGTGTAGGCCTTGACATAAACGAAGCGTCTTTCATGGCACTTTTCAACGGTCAAGACACCGGTATTTTTGAAGCTACTTGGGAGCCTACTGACGACTCCAATTGTGCTGGTATAGTTACTGGTGGTAATTACCCCTTCGCACGTGCTCCTAAAACTTCCATACCAAATCCTATCACAGAGACTGTAGAGCAGCCTCAAGCAAATAGCTACCAATCGGAATACTCTCAAAAAATTGAATCCCAGTCTGAAGTGACATCTGAAGTTCAAGTTGAACAGCCCACTCCTACCTCTTCTTCCTCATTAGTATCTACATCAACAAAAATATTTAACAATTCAGATTTTTGTAAAGATAATCCGGAAGGATTCTGGTTCTGCGTGGATGATTCTACTCTTGGTATGTGTGCTGATGGAGAGCTCAACAGTATCAGATGCTCAGGTAATTTGAAATGTCTAGGTTTACCCGCTGGCGGTGGTTCTTTCTGTAGTGATAACTAAATTACATCGTATTTTAATGATTTTTTCTGTATTAGCTAGTTCTTTGGTTTTTGGTTAATATTGTAAAAGTTCTGGATCGCAATTAAGGTTATTACGTATTTAAAACTTGGCTTATTTTAAATTATCTTCTGGTTATATTGCTTTGACCATTGTCCATTTTAATAAATACAAACGATTAAGTTCAAAGACATTCTAATTTTATATTTTATTGTTGTCAAAACATAAAAAAGATATATGTTGTCTCCTTTTTAATGGAAAGCATAGGTGCTATATAAAGGTTCGATCTTATAGACAGCAATACTTATATTTTAATATGTTCTCCAAGTTTGACTCAATCCTATAATAATATTTAGCAAATGAAGCTCTGTTCGGTATTTTATACATATTACTTCGCTTTACATTATATACATTAAATATTTCTATTGTTAAAAACTGTTTTATTTTTATTACCTTTAATTATTATGTAGTCTTTACGATTATTAACGACTTCAAATAAGATTTATTATATTAGTGAAAAACTCTGAAAATATGTAGGTTAATATTTTTGAACATAGTTTTAATTTTATTATGCAGCTTTCTAAATCATTAAATGCTCAGAAGGCTCAAATTTATTAAAAAAAATTATAAGTAAATATTTGAAAAGTAGTAAACTATGAGAGATTAAAATCATTAGTACTAATTATAGGACAAGGTTCAAGGTTCAATCCTCTAAGAATGAATATACCTACTGCATATTTTCTAAAAAATATCTTAGTAGGATAAAATTCTCTGTTTGAGAGTTTTACTTTTAAAAATATTAAAAATTAATGTAAAAACTTTCTTGCTATATTAATATATTATAGTAATAGATGAAATAATAGCTTTTATATTCTAAATATATAGTGTAATATTTTTAAATTTAAAAAGGATTAATTAAAAAAACTTAAAAATAGAATATAAAATTATATTAGTTAATAAAATAAAAAAATTTAATTGCCTCTAAACTCTAAACCCTTTCTATTTTCTTATATAATTTTATTAAAATTGATGACTATCTTTTTCTATTTTTAATTTATAATCATATCTTTTTTATCTAGTTTATTATTCTTTTTTGGTTTAGTTTTTTTAAAATTAATTATACTAATATAGTAATTAATAATAGAAAATTTATATATATAGTATATTAGCCTATATACAAATAATTCTCTTATTAAAATATTTGCTCTACTATATTTTTAATAAAATAAATTACCTATTACTTTTTTTTACCTTTATATTATAATATTATAAGCTATATTACTTAACTTATTTAATTAATCCTTTAAAATTTCATTTTTTTAAATCTTTATATATTTTTACTTAATAAATAATAAATAATAACTTATTATTTAACTTAAACTAATTTATAATTATAATTTTACTAAGTATTACTTAGTATAATATTTTACAATTATATTTATAACTTAATATAGCTTAATTATACTTAATAGTATTAATAAAAAGTATATATATAAAACTAAAAAGTAAAATTAAAAGCTTTGCTTGATATTTTAACTTTAAAATTTATTAAATAAATAACTTTTTAATTAACTTAATTTTTCATTATAATTAAATTTATTTAATTTTATATTTAAGTTTTTAATTAAAATGTTAAAATATTTTTCTAAAGTTATAAATTATTTATTTTATTTTATATTTATATTTTATATAAAATACTAAATTTATCTAATATATAAATAGTTAAGTTTATATTTAGTTAATTATATAAATAGCTACTATACTTAAACTATTTTTTTTAGTTAAATCAATTATTTTTATTACTTTTAATTTAGTATATATATATTATTTTACTTTAATTAAATATATTTATTTTCTTTTTAGTTTTAGTATTTACTTTATTATTTTTTAAACTTTTTTTAATAATTTAGTTTAATTAATAATTTATTAAACTAATTTTATTATTATTTTAGCCTTTTTTTTATATTTAAATAAAATTTAGCTGCTATTAACTAATTCTTTATTATTTTATTTAACTTTTATATAAATATTTAATAAAATTATAAGATTTTATATTAGTATTTTAATTTAATTAAAATAATAAAGATAAAATTTATAGTTTGTTAGTTATAAATAATAATAAGTAATTTTTTTAAATAAGTTTTAAATTATTAATACTTATTTATAATAATAAAAATATAATTAAAAAAAACTAAATTGAAAAAGCTAATAGCTAATATAATAATAAGCTTAATAAATTATAAAAAGAAATATAAGTTATAACTAAAATTTTAATTAAGTGTTAATATAGAATTAATATATTTTAATACTAAAATAAAATAAAATAATTATAAAAAAAAATTAAAAAATAGTATATATTATACTATAAAGTAAATATATAATTTATATATATATTTATTATATTTATTATATTTATTATACAAATTTATTTAAAATTAGTTTAAATAGACTGCAAAATTATAATATATTAAAACTTTATTTTAGTATGCTATTTAAAATCTTAAAATAGCTAATATATTTACTTAACTTAATTTACTTATTATAGTAAATTTAATTAAATATTTAAGTATATTTAAAGCTGCTTTTTTATTAAAATATATACTATAAAAAAGTATTTAACTTTATAGTATATAATGTTATGAAATTTGTAAATTTATACTTTTATCTTTCTATAGTTTTATTATAAAGTTAGAAAATTTTTTAAATATAAATAAAGTTAAATAACTTTTAATCTAATTAATATTTTAAAATTTTACTTTAATATTATAGTATATTATTATAATAATATATATAAAATTGGCTTTAAAGTTAAAAGCAACTTATTTATAAATAATAATTAAAAAGTATACTAATTATATAAATAATATTATTTGAATTTATAAAATTTTACCACATATATAAATATAAGTTTAATAAATATAATATTTTTATAATATAGCTATAAAATTAAAAATTATATATATTAGTTTAGCTAAAATTAAAAATATTTATAGCTAGTAGCTAAAAACATTAACTATATAGTAAATTATAACTTATATTATTTTTATAGCTTTAAAATTTGCTTTTAAGGCTATATTTATAAATATAGAAAATACTTATATATTAAAAGCTATATTTTTAGTATATAAATTATAAATTTAATATATATATGTATAAAATAATTTTAATATTAATACATTTATAATATAGCTGTAAAAATTTGAATTTATTTAAAAAAATTAATTGGAAAAGTATTAAGCTATTATAATATATAATTTTATATAAAATATAAAGTTGCTACTTTTTTTATACTATGATAATTAAAAATTATAATAATATATTATTATTTTACTTTTTAACTAGTTTTTTACTATATAAAAAATTATTTATATTCTAAATTTTAAGTTAATTAAAAATGATTAAAGATTATTAAAAAAAATTATTATAATTATACTAAGTATATTTAGTATTATAAAACTATTAAACTTAAAAAAATACTAGTAAAATAGGTTTAAAATACTTATAAATAGTTATATAGTATTTATAATATAATTAAAAATTAAAGTTTATAGTTAAAAACTATAAAATATAGAATTATATATTAAAAAAATATATTAATATAAATATACCCATTTTTAAAATTATGCTATTTTTTTTTAATTTAAATAATATTATATATATATATTTAGTTAAAACCTTATTATATTAAGTTTTAAAAATTTTATTAAGCTTTTTATATAAAAATTAGCTAATTTAAATATAGAGTATTAATTTTCTAAGTAGCTTATATATAATATAATTTATAGCTTTTAGTTATAAACTATACTTAAATTTAGCTTTAACATAATTAAAAAGTTTTTTTTATATAATATAGCTTGGATAATAATTTTTAAAAAGTATATACAATTATACTTTACTTATTTCTATATAATTTATATAGAAAATGCCATATTTCTATATATTACATTATATTATATTTATATAGTTTATAGTCTTTGATTATAAAACTAATTTAGTAAATCTAAGCTGAAAAGGCTTATATACAACTACTGTAAAATATAGTCCTTAGTTATAATATATAGCAACAGTGTTATATAAATATATCATTATAGACTTAAGTACTTAACTTTATACTTTATAGTAAAGAGATATAACAGTTTAAATAAATATATCCTATTTTCTAAAATTTCTAATATTGTATTATAAAAGTAAATACTCAATAAAAAGGTGTTTAATATATATATATATTATTTAAACAATTGAGAATTCAAATATTTAATTATATAATTATAAATCTAGAATATACTTAATTTATAATTATATTATAAATTTAAATTGCCACCAAAGTATATAAATTTATATACTTGCATCAGTATTTGAAACTTTAATGCATTATTCTTCACATTAAAATAAAATACCTGTATTATTATAGCATGTAAAATTATTTCCTGATATTGAGGTATATATAATATATAATTTTTAAGAGGGGTATGCATGTCATGTGTAGTATGGCACACCTACTATCAAAAACAACGTACCTCTTTTTTAAAGTTTAAAATTTGAATAACTGTTAAGCGACAATCAAAAATTATATATTTTATAGTGATAAGCAAGCACGTTATATATATATATATTTAAATTTTATCCTTTTTTATCAGCTATATTTTGATTTATTTAATTCTTAAAGCTGGAGCTGGTTATTTTTGAAAATTGCTGATTACTTAAATATAAAGATACTTTCTCCTAAAAAATTGGAATTTAAATTTTTTTATTTTTTATTTAGAAAGTTAAATCCGACTAGATAGGATTAAAATTGCTAAAATTATAGCGTTCACCTCCAAAATCTTACAAAGGGGCTTTAGTTATAAAATAGAAAGTATAGCTATTTTTTCCATGTATATGAACCAGGCGAATGTAGGATTACATCTAATCTATATATTGGATATATGAGGTTCTAAGAGTTAACAATTATTCATATTTTTGTACTTTTCGCTTGTCTTATCAGCCAATAAAAAGCTTAAAAATAAAACAATAGCCCAATTAAAGAAATGTTGAAAATGATTAAATCAGTTATAGTTTTATAAGTAAAAATAAAATGTATAAATTTGATATTATTTAATGAAGATTAGTATCCATAAGCCAGAAAGTGATACAAATGGCTAAAGTAGAGACAATAATTTAAGTATATAACCATAAATTTAAAGCACTTTTAAAAATAGCCTTGAATCTATTATATAGATGTATTTTCATACTTTTTACCTTGTGGATTTGGAGAGGGTGGATCGGTATAAGTGTTAGAGTGTTGGTTATCGGTAGTTGGTTTAGATTCCTGGATTTGAGTTGATACTACCAGGGCACAAGCGCAGCCTAGAATTACCATACCCCAATTGACTAAAAGTTCAGCTAACAAGTTGATCTTCATGGCGTTTAACCTCCAAGCTATCGCTGCTCCGGCTGATTGCACCCCTTTAAAGAATCCGGCGTACCTTGACAGAACAGCTGGGTCGTTTGATAGTGCACCCATAATCCAGTAGGAAGTGGTTTGTACTAAAGAATCAGCTAATCCGTACGCCATGTACAAGAACATCAACCCAATATAAGAGGGATTTGTGAAATCGATTGGAGTTGGTTTATCTTCGTTGGAGTAGCCAAGTTGTACAGCTAAACCACCACCCCAAATACCGGATAGAACTACTATCAATATAGAAAAGGCTAAAAAGCCACGGCTCTTACGTGACATGTTTGGGTTATCTAACAACTTCCCCCAAAGTGAAGCTCCGATCATCTGGGTACCCCAATACAAAGCGTTGTTCAAACTTCGAGTCCTTACGTTGAACAAAATACCGTTGTATGTATTAAATTCATAGGTGTAATAGAAATTGGAAGCTAAAAACAAGGGTGCCAGCAAAAGCATTTTCCAGTCAGTAAATACACTAATTACACCTACAATTTCCTGCTTCGGACTTGGTAGTTGTCTAATTTCAATATCGGACCCATCACTGCGCTTCACTTTATTTGGTGGGAGTAACGTTAAACATAACAGAGCACCAAATATCATCAGACACATGAAAGCTATATACGTGGCACTGGTTACGGAGCCTTGTTCGTTGCTGTAATTTATCCCGAAGGCGATTAAACCGCCCAACACGCCACCCACGTTAAAAACTACCCAGAAAATGGAGATGAATTTACCTTTCTCGTGATCCATCGGGTAAGCCATCATCAACGCTCCCTGTGCAGACCACAGCATGGCAGCACCGATACCTAACAAAGCACCGGATACGATGACAAAAATATCACTCTTAATAGTTTGATAAGCGAATAAAGAGCCTGAGTACAAGGCGAAGGTTAAAGCACCAAAGAACATGGTTAACTTCGTACCTAAAAAATTGTTTATAGCACCACCGGCTACTGCTCCTACCAAAGCGAAGGTCGTGTACAGAGCTACTAAAGCGTTACTAGTCACGGTTGGGTCATCTAAACCACCACCACCTAACCCGTTCAAGGCGTTAAACATACCTGGACAACAAAAACATATTAGACCGACCAATATGTTCTGGGCTAACGTCGAATTAAGCTTTAGCATAGAAATATAAGCTTAGTGTAATTGATTTAAAATAGTAAACTGAAAAGTAGTTAACAACAGTAGTTGAGAATTTGATAATTTGAAGCTGGGGTTGATTTAAAAAGAAGGTTAGAACCTCATTTGGCTTATATATATTCTTTAAAAACCCGTGGATGATTTAATTCGGAGGTTTGTAACCAACAATCCAATCGTTCAAATAGCCTAGAATACAGTGAAAGTTAGGTGAAGCAAGCCGATTTGTAACCACCTTTTTATACGGGCTACCTTACTCCATTGGCCCGTATTTAAAGTATAAGGTGAAAGTATAGCTAATTAATGTAATTTTAGTATAATTTAACCACACTTTATAATAAAATAAACTTGTAGTTTAAGCAAAATAACTCAATTTTTTAGAATTTACTTGCCAAAGGACAAATGAAAATTAAACTTAGAAGCCTTATTAAGTCATAGTTTAAGATTTAACGTCAACTTCATTTAATTTTATTAAGTTAAAATTGAAATTGAAATTGTACCAATTTTTTATACTAATATTGAAAAAAAAAATTCGCTTAAAAAATCTACAAATAGTTAAATATTTTTTATAAAAAATGTACTTTAGTAGTTATAAATTTAAATTTTCTAGCGTACAAGTTGGTTATATTTCTAAAAAAAATCAACATTCTCATTGTATAAAGTACTTCTTGGAACACAAATTCGAAGTTTAAATAGCGGAAATAGCAAGAATATAATTGAGATTTTTAAGCAGTATTTAAATTTAAACTAATAAAAAAAATATTATTTCAAAAATATTCCGCCATATACTAATATAATTTATCATTGCTGCTTGAACCTATTAACTTGGTATTCAGTTTATTTATGGTTCAAAGTACTGCACCTTTAAAAATTTTCGAATATCTAATTTTATCCAGGGCTATAAGCAAAGCTTATTTATAACTTTGATTTTGTACGTTTAAATTTTGCCATTTTGCTATTTTTAGTAAAGCTTGGATGTATTTTAACGTTAAAGTAATTCTGTTTACCATTTTACTAAATTAAGAAATAGGATATAAATAAGTTTAGTAGGGTGAGATAATCTAAACTTTACGATAAAACGAAAGTTTATAAAAGCACGATATCGATAAAGGGTAAAGGTTGGATCATTCCGACGTTATATGTAAGGAATCTATTATTAAGCTTGGCTAATATAGCGAAAGATTATTTCCCGCCTTACATATAAAGATCATTAGATGATTCAACCAGACTTTATCTTTGTTCCTTAATCGCTGTCCCTAGATTAAACTAGAAATAGAACCAAAGTAAACACATCACTTAAAGGTGTTTCCAACGATTAGAAATAGGTAACTTGTTTTTACTGCTGACTTTTAGGATATCTTTTATCAAAATTATATCTCACAACAGCATCTTGAAAAACATGTGATATTTATTCTTAGCCGCAAGATACAGTTATCACTTATAAAATACCTTAACTTTCAGCTGATAATTACTCCCTGCTTAGTTGTTAGCTAATTATTACTAGCTCAACATAAATTTTTAAGTTTTTTATGTCAAAAAATTGTTTTTTAAAAAAAAACTAAAATTTGTCTTTTAGCGATATACAATTAAAGTTATTAAAATTAATATTAGTTAAACTAACTTATAAATATTAATATAATAAGTTTATTTAATTTTAATTTAAGTAGTTTGAAATAATTAGGATTAGAATCAACTATTGTTCAAAGTATAAAATGTTAATTTACTACATTTACCAAATACGAAATTTTCTTTTTACCCTATCTCCAATAGTATTAAATAAATATGTATATCATATATGCAATCAGTTATTTTAAAAAGTAGCTTATTTTATTTTTTGAATTACTAAACTAAAAAACTATATAATATATACCTTTAAACTATAAAATAGAAAACAAAACTATTATGCTTAATGTTAATCTGTTATACTAAAAGTTACTTACCTTTTTAAATTTATAAGATAAATATTACAATTGGAAGATAGTATATTTAGCTTTACTATACTTATTTTTTATATTTAATATTAATTTATACTATATAATTAGTTTGTATTTACCAATTATAATTGTTACTATAAATTTTTACTTTTATAATAAAATACAAATCAATGTTAAAGCAATAGTCTAATATTTTCCTCATTTAAAAGTTTTCTAAATTTAATTAAACTTATTATTAGAGCTTTTCAACTAATATAGGTTTTAGTTAAGCTGAATAAAAGAATCTTAACTATATTAATTAAGGTATTAGCAAAATCTATATAATTTAATTCTGGAATACTAAGAAGCAACAGCAGTTACTTTATATTTATTAACTGCATTTAATAAATATATTTTAATATTATTAAATATTATAATATATATATATATATTAAATATATTAATAATTTGTAAATAGTTATTAGAATTTATTTTAAATATAATTTAAAATTATATTAAATAGGTTAAATAGTAGTAAAAACTACCTACTATTAAAATATAATAAACTAATTACAGTTTATATTTAAATAATTTGATTATTTTATAATATTTTAAATTTTTAGCTATTATTTTTATATATAATAATATATTATAAGTATATTTAATACTTATATATTTTTGCTATTATAATTAATATTTATTATTAAAATGTTAAACTGTTATAAATATAATTTATATATTTTTATATATTTTTATATAGTATTAATAGCTAATTTAACTATTTAAAAAAAGTACTTTAATATAAAATACTTTTTTATTTTTTTTATTAGCTTTATAAAAAGTAAATTAAAACTTTATTTAAATTAATAATATCTTATAATAAAATACAACTTTTTATAAAAAATTTTATTAAGTTTTATTAAAAAAAAAGTTATTTTTACTTTTAGTAAAGTATTTTAATATAAAGTAATTTTTAAAAAAATACTTTTTTAGAAAAATAAAAATAAAAATTAGAATAAAGTTTATATAATTAATTTACAAGTTAAATAACTTAGATATATATAAATTTTAAATTAGACTAATTATAACTTTAAATTATTGATTATCAAAAAAGAAATTATTTTAATTTATATTAATTTAGCTTTATAATTAAAGTTATTTAAAAGTTTTAAAATTTTAAAATTATAACTAAAAAAGTAAAATAATATAATTTAAAAATAAAAAAATAATTAACTTAATTAATATAAAATTATATTTTTAGAGATTTTATAAAAAATTTTAAAAAAAATTAATTTTAAATAATAAAATAT
>JAWQFY010000182.1:0-46805 GCA_037055185.1 Capillidium rhysosporum | reverse complement strand
TTAAAATTTAATATAATACTTATATTATTATAGTAAAACTATAGTAATAATTTTTTAAAATTCTGTTTTTTTATTTTTATTTTATAAAATATAATAAAAAAAGAATTTTACATTTATACAAATATAAAACTGCTACTGTATTAAATAATAATGTTAAACTTACTTTATTAATATTAACTAAATTTTATATATAAATACTTATATTTATATTTACTTTTATATTATAGTATTTTATACTTTATATTATAAAGCTTATTATTAATATTGTATCAAAAATTAAATATTATAAATATTAGCTAAAAAATATAGTTTTAATATTTTTAATATAATTTTTAATTATTATACTAATATAAAAAATAGTAACTTTTTATTTTATATAAAGTTATATATTAAAATAATTTTACAATTTTATAAATAAATTTAAAAAAAAATACATAAAAAACTATTTAAGTAAAATTATATTTTTATAGCCTTTACTATAAAAATACTAATATTGAAATTATATTTTATATATATTAAAACTAAAGCTTTTAAAATATAGCTTTATAAATTAACTTTATTATTTTTGAATTAGTATAAGTTATATTAAGCTATATAGTTAATATTTTTAGCTTTAAGTTAAAAATATTTATAATTTAAATTAAGCTAATATATACAATTTCCAGTTTTTTAACTATATTATAAATATATTATATTTATTAAACTTATATTTACTTATATAACTAATCTATATAAATTTAAGTAATACTATTTAAATAATTAATATATTTAAAAATAATAGTTTTAGCTTAAAAGCTTTGCTAACTACTTTTTTCAAATTATTTTAGTAATATATTATAATACTAAAACTATAATTTAGCACTTTGCAAAATATTAAAACTATTTAAGTTTATATATATTTAAAAACTTTTTTAATATAACTAAAAAAAATAAAGTATAATTTTATAAATTTTATTATATATAGTATTTTAAAATTATATATTTTTC
The DNA here is from genome assembly GCA_037055185.1 of Capillidium rhysosporum. NCBI lineage: Eukaryota > Fungi > Entomophthoromycota > Entomophthoromycetes > Entomophthorales > Capillidiaceae > Capillidium > Capillidium rhysosporum. Next base: position 45,818 of record JAWQFY010000182.1, on the reverse strand, counting down.
TAAATATAGTAATAAAAAAAATATAGTTGTTTTAAATATTTAAAAGTATAATTAAATTAAATTTATTTAATTATATAAAATAAGTTAAATTAATACTTTAGCTATTTTAAAAATTTAGAGTAATATTTTACTATATAAAGTATTATTAAAATATAGTTTTAATATATTATTTAGTTTATAGTACTATATTAAAGCTAATACTTATATTATTTAATATAAAATATTATAATAATAAAATAATTATAAAAAAATAAATCTATTTATAAATATATACTTAAGTATTAATATAATTTCTATATTATTATTAATAAGTAATAAAAATAATAATTTAATAAATAAATATATATATATATATTTATAGTATAATTAATAAAACTAACTAGTTTATATATATATAAAAGTTATAATATAATATAAGCTATAAAAAACATTAATATTTTTATAGAAAATTTTTATAAAAAGTATAAGTAAAGTAGTTAAATAAAGAGATAGTAATAACTTTTTTTTATAAACTATAGCTTTAATATACTTAAAAAAGTAGACTAAAATAACTAAAAAGTGTAATAAAAGTATATATAAAATACTTACTATTTTTAAATAATATTTTAAAAAATAAAAATTTATTATATTTATATAATAATTATTTTATTTATAAAAGATAGTATTATTTATTTAAGTATTTATTATTATTTTAAGTAAACTATAAACTTATAATATATAATAGCTAAAGTTTTAATAATACTTTATATAATAAAGTATTATTTTAATTTTTAGAAAAATAATTACTAAATATAATAAAATAATATTATAAAGTTATACTTTTATTTTTTTTAAACTTTTAAGTATAAATAAAATTTAATAATTTATATACTAATTAAAATATTAAAATAAAACTTTAATATTATAGAATATTATTAAAATAGTTTAAAAAAAAGTTAGTTTAAATATTTTATCTTAAAATTAAAAATGTTTTTTAATAAAAATATATATATAAAATATATTGATTATTTAAATTATAATAGTTTAAATTATATAGCAATAATAAATAAATAAGTATAAATTTAATAAATATAAAATCTAAATTTAATATATATATATAAGTATTTTAATATTAATAGTTTAATAATAATATTACTTAAATAATTTTATTTTAGTTTTTTTTAATAATTTTTTAGAATTTTATTAAGTTATTTTAATATTACTTTTATATAAAGTATAAATTTTCTATTTTTTATAGTATTATAATAATAGTAAAAATTAAACCTTATATGTTATATATTTATATAATGTTAGTATTAAAATTTTAATTAATTTATAAATATAGCTAAAATTTTAACTTTATTAAAAATATTAAAAAAAAATCTAAGCTTTACTTAAAAATATTATTAATATAATAACAATTTTATATTTATAAAACTATAAAATTGCTTTTCTATTAGATTTTATTAAGTAGCTAATTTAAAAGTAAATATATTAGCTTTATAATATATTTAAGTTAAAAGTAAATATTTTAGTTAATTATAAGCTTTAGTAAAATATAGCTATATAAATTTTAATATATTATTAAATTAAAATTAATTTTTTTAGCTTAATTATACTTTAAGATTTTAAAAATATTTTAAAAAATAATATAAAATAAAAAATATTTAGATAATATATTAGTAGTTTACTTATAAAATTATTAAGTTTTAAAAAATAGGTTAAGTAGTTTATATTAAAAATTATCTAATAAGTATATATTTAATAAATATTATTTTAAAAATAAAATAAATTACTAGTAAATTATTTAATAAAATAGTAATTATTATATTAGTAATAAAATAAATTATGATATTAAAGATTTTTAAATAAAGTTTTACTTTAATAATATATTTATATTAATAAATATTCTAATAAATATTTAAATTTAATATACTAACTAAAATATTACAATTTTAATTTAAAATATAGTATATTTAAATTAAATTATAAATATTATAGTTTTAAGTTATTCATACATTTAAAATATTTAAAATTTAATAGTTATATATATTATAAAAAATTTAGCTAAATTTAGTTTAAAATTATAATTTTTTATAATAAAATTGATTTTATTTTTTAAAATACAAAAAGCTTTAAAACTTAAATTTTAGATATATAAGTTAGTAATTTTTAAGCTATTTTATTAGCTATTTTTTAATTTATAAATTATTTTGACTAAATATTTTTAAAAGTAGCTATTAAGCTATAAGTATTAAATAGCTTATTTTTAAATAAAATAAATTTTAACTTAAAATAAGTAATTAAATAATAATAAAATGTCTACTTATTTACTATATTTAAATTTGTTATAACTTAAGTAATATTTTAAAATATTAATAATAATAAAATAAAATTAGTTTAATTAAACTTCTTAAATTTAAACTAATTTTACTATTAATAAAAGTTATATTATAGCTTATAAAAGATATATACATTATTATCATATAGTCAATTTAAAAATATTAGCAACTGTATTTTATAAGTTATTATTAGTATATATTAACCATTTAATAATATTATGTTTTGAAAAAGCTTTAATCTATTTCCAAAGTTATAAAATTAATATAAAATTTATTATATAAGGCAAATAAAATAAAATAAAGTTGAAATATTGTTTTTAATTAGTAACTTATTCTTTAAATTATTACATTATATATTTTTAAGCTTAATTTTTAATATAATTTATTATTTAATATTTTTAAATACAACAATTTTCAAATATTTAAAATGCTTTTTATTAAAAATTAGCTATTTTAATATAAAAACATTACTTTATAAATAGAACTAATTCATTAGAACATTATTATTTAAATTTTAGTAAATTTTTAAATCTAAATGCAATAAAAATAATCAAATAAATTAGGTGCATTTTAAAAAATATATATATTTATTTAAATATTTTATTTACCTCAAGCACTATTAACTACAGTACAAATTTATTACTACCAAAGCTCACACTATTGTTGGTAAAAACAAAATTAAATACAGATTTATAAAATCAACACAAAAAATCTAACATCAGGACATAATTTAATTAAAAATTTAGAACAAAAAATTTTAACAAATATTAAACTATTTAAATTCAATTTGGGATCCTAATAAATAAGCAGGTCCATTAGGCCATAGATAAAAACCTACAGGACCATTATCACAATCAGCACATGCTAGTAGCTTTAAACTTTCTTCTTCAATCGTTTTAGATAAACCTATATTCTCAAAGGTCATGTAATCTTTAATTTCTATATATTCTAGAGCATCATCTGTATCTTCAATTTGCTTATCCTCTTTATAAGGCCAAGATTTGGGTAAACTAACTTTTCTTAAAACTTTTCCAGTATTAGCTTTTAAATAAACGGATTTACAATTTCCAAATTTACACTACTGTTTCTTAGTTTTTCCCATCATCTGTTGTCTTTATATTCGTCATCTTCAGAAATTCTAGTTGGTACAAATAAGTTTGGATTCTGGTTGGTTTTGTCCTGTCAAAAATAATCGATTACACGTTTCAAAAAAACTATCTACAAACCTGGTTTATTATTATTATTTTATTTGCTAGAATATAAAATTGAAAAAACTTCTATCTAGAAATTGGCCGCTTAGCTCACATTGTCCTCTTGAGGAGAGCGATAAGGTAATTACCATGTACTGTTTGATCAATATTTGTTTATAATAAAGAAATTGATTACTCACTTAAAGCATACAAATAATATCGTACAAAAGGAGTGACAATGCAATATTTTTATTGGGTGGATATAGTAAGGCATTGTGCTTGGGTCTAATATTTTTAGAAAACAGCATTAGATCACTTTATTTGCTAGAATATGAAATTGAAAAACTTCCATCAAGAAATTTACCTCATCACTTGAAGCATACCAATAATATCGTACAAAAGGAATGACGATACGATATTTTTATTGGAGTGGATATAGTAAGAAATTGTGTGGAACAAATATTTAAGGAAATAGTAGATCTTAAGATTTTACACGTTTCAACTCGTTAGCAACAAAAAAGATGTCCGATTTTAAAGATAGAGCCAATAGCAAAACCTTAGTCTTATTTGATGTAGATGGTACGCTTACTCCAGCACGTAAGGTATAGCATAGTACTAAGAGAATCATTTAATTTAATTTATTATGTTTAGGATGTCGAACCCAAAATGTTAGAAACTTTAGAAACTTTACGTAAGAAAGTTGTTATCGGTTTTGTTGGTGGTTCTGATCTTTCCAAGCAAATTGAACAGCTAGGATCGAACGGTATTTTTTTAGCTTCAACAAAAAACTTATCACAAACTTCTAGTCTTACAGATTTTTGATTACTGTTTTGCTGAGAATGGGTTAACTGCTTATAAATTGGGTAAAAAGTTTTCATCGGATGTATTACTTTTATTACTATAGCTTTTTTAACTTTTTAAATCAATTAGAGTTTTATAGGATATTTGGGAGAAGAGCGTTATAAGAAATTAGCTAATTTCATCCTTAAGTATATTGCCGATTTAGATATTCCACTTAAAAGGTATATTTAAACATTCATATAAGAGCTTAACGAAATTTAGAGGAACTTTCATTGAATTTCGTAACGGTATGATTAATGTATCTCCTATCGGACGTAATTGCTCGTAAACTTTTTTTTATAATATTTGAATTTTAAAATATGAATTTAGGCATGATGAACGTACCGAATTTGAAAAATTCGATCTTGTATTATTATTCCTAGAAATGTTGACTTATTATTTACTTTTAGGCAAACAACATTCGTAAAGATTTCGTTTCAGCTCTTAAAAAGAACTTTTCTGATTATGGCTTAACCTACTCTATTGGTAAAATATATATTAACTTTTGCAGCTTTAAAGAAATACTAAATTATTATACCTTAAGGTGGTCAAATATCATTTGATGTTTTCCCAACTGGTTGGGATAAAACTTACTGTTTGCGCCATATTGAGGGTGAAGGTTTTGAGACCATTCACTTCTTTGGAGATAAAACTTTTGAGGTATATAATTTTAATCTGTCATGCTAAATTTAATTAGGGTGGAAATGATTATGAAATTTTCAATCACCCTTCAGTCACAGGTCATACTGTCACAAAACCCCAGGATACTATGGATATCCTTAAGACCCTTTTCCCTTAAAGATTTATTAAACTTTTAATATTATTTATGTTGTATGTTATTTTTGATTTTAAACTTTATACTAATGAATTCTTGAATACTGCTTATTAAAGCTATTTGTTATATGACAAAAAAAAGTTTGAGCTTGTTACTTTTGTTGATAAAATTGAGTAGAAAGTACAGCAAGAGGATATTAATTAAAAACAAATCAGTAATTTAAAACTAATAAATTTAGATTTAAACTATAAGTTTTATTATTTAGAATTTTAAAAGCTATCAAAAATAATTTAAACTAAAATTGACAAGCTTAAATAATAATAGTTTTTTTTGTTTAAAATGCTAAATTTGGCTTAATTTAATTAATAATGTAAAAATTATAGTGTTTAGCATCTAAAAATTTACAAAAGCATTTTAGTAAAAAAAGCTTAAATATTTTTTAATATTGTTTTAAGATTTTATTAAATTTAAACTATATAATTGAAATTATAAATTTAATTTAATATTTAGTAAAAATATAGTCTATATTAGTAGTTTTATATTTATATAAATATGAACCTACTTTTTTATCATTTTTATAAACTAAGAGTAAACAATTAAAAATTAGCAAAATTAATACTATTATTTTAATATAATAATTAAATTTAAATTAAATACAATATAATTTAAAATAAATTAAATAAAAAACAGATTTAAATTTATATAAATTAAACTAATATTTTTTAATTTGCTTTTAATAAGTTTATTTAAAAGTTTATTAATTTTTATTTAAAGTTTGCATTAAATTTTAGCTAATTTAGTATTTAAATATATATAGTATTTTAAAATAATCAAAATATTTTTAATAAAATTAAGTTTTAAAAAGTATATTAGCTTTTTATATAGTAAATATTAATTTAAACTTATAATATTATCAATTTAAATATAATAAGTTATTATTTTATAAGTATAAATACTTATATTAGTATATATATATATTATATTTATAATTATTTTTTAGTTTTATTAAAAACTATTATATTAATTTTAATAAAAATTTATATAGCTTTTAATATACCTTATTTTATTATTTATTATTAATTTTAAATTAGTTAAAATATTTATTTATTTTAATATTTTATTAATATATATTATATGATTTTTTATTTATTAAAAGTATTAATTTTAATATTTTAAGTTTAATTTTAAGATTTTTAATATAGTTAACTTTAAAAATTAAATTTTTTCTATATTATTAAAATTATATATTTTAATAAATACTATAATATATATTTTTTACTAAAAATATTATAGTTTAAAACTTTTAAAATACTTATACTAAATATATCTACTTTAAAATATAATTTAGTTTAGCTAAATAGTAGACTTTTTTAATTAAAAACTTAATAATCTAAGTTTAATATTATTATTATTTTTAAAATTTTAATAATTTATTTATTATTTAACTTTATATTATATTTATATAAATAGATAATTTTTTAATTAAAAAGTAAGTTATATTTATTTTTATATAATTGCTTTAAATAAAGCTTATTTTATTATATATATTTTAATATAAAATTTAGTTTATTATTAAAAAAAAGAAAAAAAATAACTATTAAACTAAGTATTAATACTAAAAGATCTATCAAAGTATTTTTAACTATAGTAGTTACTAATTAGGTTAATTTTAATAATATTTTTAACTTTACCAACTATTTAGAAAAAGCTATTAAAAATAACAACTAAAAGTTTTCTAATCTATTATTAATAGTAGGCTACTACTTAAACTAGTATTATACTAATACTAAGAGTAAAATAAGTAAAATTGATATAAGAATATTTTATAGTGTAATAGTCTCTAACTTAAATAAAATATAATTAAAAGTTTATTAATAGATGTAATAAATAAATAGTTATTAAACTTAATATAGACTAAAAAATTTATTATAATGGTAATTATACTTAAATACATCTTACTATTAGCATTCCATTTTAATTATAATATAGCTATGTATATTTATAAATACCTTTAATCAATATACTATTAAAAACTATAATATATTAACAAAGTTAAAGCTTTACTAACTATTTTTGTACCTTAACCACTTAGTAACTCTTATTACTTATATATTTCAACCTTTAATTAACTAACATTTTTAAATATTCATATTTTTTTATTAAACTTATTGGAAAGTCTTTAAAACTTATCAGTATTCAACTTGTTTGTATTATACCTTTATTCATGTTACTTATATAGCACTTAATTTTTCATAACTTTACAACAAGATGATTCACTTTTCTAAAATACAGCAATATTACTATATATATAACTGTTTAATTAAGTTTATACTATTTGTCAAAAATAAATTAAAATATTCTTATTATTTGTATACTCTATACCAATAAATTACTCATTTTACAAAAATTTATTGATGGAATATTTATGAGATATATAACATACCACTATTTTAACAATCCAATCCAATAAAATAAATAAAATACCACTATGACCCTCTGGAAAGCTGTTAAACACATCTACTTGTGTTATCGACGTAATCTAGAAATTCCAGGTATAAAAACTTATCTTTATTTTAAGTGTAGTTCCACCGCCACTACATTTTTTGTAGTCAAAATCTAAATAGCAAATGAAAAAGGATAGAAACGATAAATACTATCAGGAACATTTAAGTCTAATATTAAGTTACAGCTAAACTCTAAACCACTTCGTTATGCAAGATGAAATTGGTGAGAAGGCTTAAAATTTAAATTTTTTTAAAAATGTGGAAGTGTGATCGCGTCGGTGGTCAACGATAGAAGCTGTTTGGTTAAATTACTTTATTTAGATAGCTTATGCTTAAGACATTTGGTTTGAAATTACTATTTTGCTTGAATTGTAATTAATTTTGTAAAGGGTGTAATTATGATCCGAATACTTTTTATAATTCAAAGTGTTAAAGCAGAACAGGAGCTTGCTTTCCTCAACTTGGACACAAAGAGCTTTTTCAATACCCCTCCACACTTTAAATAAGAGAAAGAAAACTGGTAGATAAAAAAAGCAAAAAGCAAAAATCGAAAGTGAGGTATGGATAGTACAAGTTTACCGATAAATGCACCACTAAACCTCAATCCGAGTAGCAACCGAAGACAAGCCCAACCGAGTCCATTACAAATAGGTTTTACTAGTAGGTTACCGGTGACACCAACCTCCAGTACACCAGGCAGTCAACTTGGGAGTCCTAATCCATACTCCACCACAAATTTTCAAGCAGATGGTAATACGACAAATAACAGATCAAGAAGGTTCAGTTCAAGTTCAGGTGCGAACCGGGAAGCATTATTAACTTTGAGTAGTAGTAACAGTAGTAACCAAATGGAAACGCAGTATAGCCATGTTAATAGCCAGATGAATACCACTCCAACATCTGCTAACTCGGAAAGTGTAATTAACGCTAACACTAACTATACCAACGGAATTTTAAATCAGCACAATCGGAATGACAACTATAGCTATAATTTAAGGAAAGGCAGCTTACCGGCTACTTTCCAACAAAGTAACTTCAACTTAAAAGATGTGAAAATGAATAACTTAAGCTTTCTTAAATTACCTATTGCCAGTTGGAGTATCAAAGAAGTTTGTAGTTGGTTGACATCGTATCAAAATCAAGAAAGTAATTTTGGGAATAATCCGGATTTAAGCTTCTTAGCTCCTGTTTTTAAAGGTACCTATTATTCTGTTTAACCTTTTTTATAATGCATATGTATATTGGAATTTAGAGCACGAAGTTAGTGGTGAAGTTTTATTAGAACTCGACCACTATTTATTAAAACAGATGGGCGTATCTACCGTAGGTACAAGAGTTCGATTGCTAACAGCTATTAAGAGTTTAAGAAGAAACCAAATGGTTGGATTTAAATCTGATGCTCTACTCAAAGTAATTTTTATTTTTATTTTTGACCTTTTTAAATTGTATTACTCAGGACTACAATAGTATTGGTAACCCACCTATACGACGATCTCAACCCCCTAACAACTATTCACCTGACCATGTGACTAGACTGATGAAGACCGCTAACTCAGCACCATTCTTAGGCTCGGATATGGACAATATTTACAATTCAAATCAAAATGAACCAGTTCAGTTCAACTACCGGTACCAAATTCAAAATTCAGGTGAACCGTCCCGAAACCGACCCGGCTCTCAACCAGCTAGTAAGTATGACTTTAACAAGCCTATACAGAAACCGGAGCCACCTGGCGTATCGCCGGTACCCAAAGCGGACATCATGTCGTTAAACAATGTGAAGAGTAGGTGTGTCAAAGTAGCTGGTGAAGGTGGCCAATCATCGGTTGTCGACCTTCAGAACGCTCTACATTCACCGGAAGCTATTTTACAAAAAGTTCTTAACAAGTTTTCGTTACCCGGACCTCCCGAAGATTATGCCATTTTTATTGGGAGCGGGGAAACCAGTAAGTTTTCTATTTTAAAATTTATAAAATGACTTTTTATTTTTTTAGCTAGAATCCTTTCCGATACCGAGCTTATGGAGATCTGCAACTCACTCAACCACCCGTCTAAAGATAAGTTTATTTTGAGAAAGCGATACAACCCACTATCCAACAAGGAGTTACAGCAGCAACGACTGCGACGTCATGTAGAACGGAAGCAAGAACGGTTACGTCAACCCCCACTCCCCATGATCCCCGAGCCGGAAACTTCTTCCGCCTCCGCCGCCCCCACCACCAACGTTGCTGGTTTCGAAGTACCCCTACCTCCACTCCCAACTATACTGAAACCCGAACCCCAATCCGAGCTAAACCTTGAGCGGAGCCAGTCCAAAGTGTTCGCAAGACGTCCCCCTTCCCAGATGATCGAATCGAATTTATCCAAGTATTTTAACTTGCAAGAATCTCCCCGTCTTTCCACCAACAAGATCCTAGTACCCCGAGCTAGTATTCTGAGGTCTTCACTAAGCCAGAATTACGTACCCAGGGCCCAACGCGAAGTGAACGCTAACCGGGTCTCCAACCTTAAGGTTGCGTCAACCGAAGCTGCGGTTGTAAAACCTGATAGAGTCACATCACCGGAATTGGAAGTAACAGAACCGAAGTTGGAGGCTGAGCTGGTTGTACCCACCACTGCTACTACCTCACGACCCCAATCGGTTAAAGTCAACATTAAAATGGACGGCGAGCCTACCTTCTCTTCACCTACAACTCCCGAGAATGACAACACAACTCCAATTTCGGTGGAGACCGAAGTGGAGGTAGAGCTAGAGAACGTCGAAAGTAAGGAAGATTTATGGCATACGATCCAAGAAGACGGGTGGATTCAAGGGGCGTTGATTGGGGCGGGTAGTTTCGGGAACGTATATCTCGGCCTACTCTCCAGCACTTCTACAGTAGTAGCCGTAAAACAGGTCACTCTACCGGCATCGGTAGAGTCTAGACAGACCAATCACCAGGTCCGTGCATTGGAACGGGAGATTGATCTGATGAAGGAACTGCATCATCCCAACGTCGTTCAGTACTTAGGCTCTGATACCACCCCTACTCATCTCAACATTTTCCTCGAGTATGTGTCGGGCGGGTCTGTCGCCGCTCGACTTGCCGAACGTGGCCCCTTCTCCGAACTTCGATGCGGTTACTACTGCCACCAGATACTCAAAGGTTTGGAGTACCTCCATAGATATAACATCATTCACCGGGACATAAAGGGTGGTAACGTACTAGTGGATGCCGACGAAATAATAAAGATCACCGATTTTGGCGTCTCTAAGAAGGTTGAGGACCACCACATGTCCATCCTCCTACCTAAAACCGCCGACAAGAGTCAGCGAGTTTCACTGCAGGGGTCAGTTTTCTGGATGGCACCCGAGGTCGTCAAGCAGACCCACTACACTCGTAAGGCTGATATATGGTCCTTAGGTTGTTTAGTACTGGAGATGCTGACCGGTAATCATCCGTTCCATCACCTCAACCAGATGCAGGCTATGTTTAAAATCGGCATGAAGGCCAGACCTGATATCCCAAATGAGATATCGGACCATGCCAAAAGCTTCTTGGATCTTACCCTACAACCCGATCATGCTAAGCGTCCGAAAGCTATGGATATAATAGGACATCCCTTCCTCACTGACATTAAACCACCCGAGTCGGAGTATGAGGATGAGACTGAAGAGGAGGAATCTGAAGAGGATAAAGATGATAGCGAGAGAACTAGAACTCACGATTCATTGTTGGATAGCTATATTTAGAGAACTGAGATAATACAAAGTTAACATTATCCTTTCAAAAGGAGAATATATAATTTCTGGAACGGAATTGAGTTTCGTCCTATTGGGATAGGGTTATTTGAAATTGTACAGTAAGGCTTCACTCCCTTTTAACCTTTTTAAATAGTTTTTTTAGCTTAATTTATATATATTGAAATTTGCGTTTTTTTTTAAATTTTGAAAGAATTTGATAGTTTCACATCATTGAAATAACAAAAGAAGCTTACATAAACTTCACTGTTTTAACAATTAAACAATTCAGTTATTATGAAAATATAAAAGTTAGGCACCATTAAAACATAATTTGATTATTCAATATATACAGTTAATAACTATATATTGATATTGGATAATTAAAATTACAATAAGATAAATTATTTTTAAGAAGTTTAAAGTAGTTATATATAAATACTTAAACTAGGTTTCTATTATTTTTTATTGTTTTTTATTATCTGGATCAAGTAAACTTACTAAGAATATTAAGTAAATAAGATATATTTATAGTATTTAGGACTTTATTTTAAAATTTTAAAGTAAAAGATTTATTTAAGCTTAAATACTTTATTTCTAAAAAATAAATATAGAGATTAAAAAAAGCTATTTAAAAAATCTAGTTAAAATTAAATACTACATATTTTATTAAAGTAATTAAAAGTAAATATATATTACTTAGTTATTAAAATAAAAGTGAATAATATAATATAAATTAACTAGATAATGAGCTTTGTAAGCTAAAAAAGTAGTGCTTAAGCTTTAATATTTATAAAGAATATTAACCTATAAAAATAAAATAAATAAAAAAAGATTTTAAAAAAAGGTAAACTAAATAATAAACTATATTTTGAAAATAATAATAATAATTCTGCTTATAATAGCTTAGAAAAAATAGTTTAAATAACTATTAAAATTTAAATAGGTTTAGCTTTTAAGTTAGAAAAATTAAAAGCAAAAATATAAATTAGAAGATTTTTTTTAAAATTAGTTTTAAAATTTGCAATAATAATATATATAATAAACTTATAGTTTATAATTTTACTATTAAGAAAAAAAAGTAGATAATTTAAAAAAATAATAATAATATTTTTAGCTAGTTTTTTAGAAGTTATTTTTAAAATATAAGTATAATAATTAAAAAATTTAAATTTTTAATAATTTTTTAAAAGAAATTATTATTACAATAAATAAAAAAAGTAGATAATAATTTATATTTAAAGTATTTTATTTTAAATAATAAGCAAAATATAAACTAAGCTAAAAAATAGCTTTTATAAATAAATTTATAATATAATATTAGTTAAATTAAAACTACTAATAAAATAAAAATAGTTAATTTACTTTAAGTTATACTTTTTTAAAACTTATTAATAGTTTAAATTTAATATTTAATTAATATTTTAATATATATATATGCTAGTAATTATAATTTTTAATAATATATATTTTAAAATTATATTTTTTATTAAAATTTAGTTTAACTTTATAACTCTTTTTATTTAATTTAATTTCTAAAATTAAATAATTAATAAATTAATAAAATTATTATAATTTAAATATAATTTAAAAAAGTATATTGAAAATAGAAAAATAAATAAATAAATTATAAATAGAAAAAACTAATGTATGATTAAGCTTTATATTACTAAAGAAAATTAATTTAATAACTTTTAAAAAAATTATATAATTTAAAATTTTAAATAGTAAATTTTTTATATAAGATTAATTAGCTTAAAGTTTATTTATTTAAAGCTTTATAATAGCAATTAGAAAAAAATTTTTTTTATTAATAAAGTAAATATATATATATATATTTAGTTAGTATATTATTATTTTAAAAATATTAGTTAAATAGCTAAATTAGAAAAAAATAATTAGCTTTATATATTTAAAAAAATATTAAAGCTTAAAAAATAAATTTAAACTATTATTTAATATTAAGTAAAGTATTATTTAGTAATTACTATATTATTATTATAAAAAAATTAAAATATTGCAAAAAAAAATTTATAGTATAATAATTATTAAGATTTTTTAATATTAAATATAAGTTTAATTAAATAAAAGTAGCTTAAATATTTTATTTTTAAAATTATAAATATTTAAAATAGTTGTAAATATATAAATTTTAACTATATAATTTAAAAAAGCTATATTAGCTTTTTATTATTTAAGTATTACTTAATTATAATATTAGTTAAATAAGTTACTATATATTAATTAAGTATATAAAATAGTATAAAGTTTAATTAGATAAAATAAGCTAAAAAATAATTATAAAATAATTAAATAAAGCTTATATAATAAAGAAAAATACTATTTTTAATTTTTTTTCTAATTTTAAGTAGCTTTTTAAAAATTAATAAGTAAAAAAAAGAATAAAATAACTTATATTTTTAAATAATAGTAATAATAATAATAATAATAATAATAATAATAATAATAATAATAAACTATTATTATTTATAGTCTAATTATTAAAAACTATAATAGTAGCTTTATATTTATAATTTAAATATTAGATTAAAATTTATTATTAATTAAAATAAATTTATAAAAAATTATTTTAAGTTTACTTAAATTAAATTAATATTTTGTTATTTAGTTTTAAATAAAGTATATATATTTACAATATTAAAATTTAATATTTCAAATTATTATATATATATAATTTTTAAAAATTTTATAGTAATTTTTTATTAATATAAATAAATATATTTATAATATAATTCTATTATGTATATTAATAACTTATTTATTTAAATTTTAATTTTAAAAAATATATATATATATATAATTTAACTTTTATTAATATATATAATATATAAAATTTATATTATTAATTTAATATATTTAATCTCAATATTAAAAATATATTTATTTAGATTTATTAAAACTTAATAATTTTAAATATTATAAAAATATTATTTTTACTTTATATTAAATAAAAAATACAGCTAGTAAGATTTTATTATTATTATAAGTATATTAAAAAAATAGAATTAAAGTTAAATTATTAAAATTTTAGTTAAAAATAAATTAAAAATCTTTATTATTTAGCTAAATTAAATTTTATTTTAAAGTAAATACTAAAATTATAAGTTATAGTACTATTATAATAAAATTTGTATTATTAATATTTATTAAAATATAAAATACTATTATTTTTAAAAAAGATTTTTCTTTAAAAAAATATATTAAATTCTTTAAAAATAGGCTAAAAAAATTAATAATTTAATAATATAATAAAAATATATATATAGTTAACTATATTTATTTAAAAAAAATTATATAATATATACTAATAAAATACTTAGTTAAATAAATTATAATTCAAAATTAATAATTAGCAATATAATAAATATTAAAAAGTATAAAATTAAAAAAAATATATATTAATTTTATTAAAAAAAGTTTTTTTATTTATATATTAATATTATAATTATTTACATTTTTAAAAGAGTAGATAATTATAATTTAACTTATAAAGTTATAATATTAAACTAGTTTTTATATAGTAAATATTTAATAATATTTATAAACTTTAATTTTATTAAAAAAATTTATATTATTTTAAAATAGCTAAAATATAAAATAAACTTTAAATAAATATTATTTTAATTTTAAATAATTTATAAAAATAAATTAAAAAGTATATAGCTAATTATATATAAAAACTTAATTAAATAAAAAGAGTTAAATAATATAAAACTTTTTATAAAAATTATTTTTAATTAAATAAAGTATATTATATTAAATTTAATTAAGTTAACTTTTTTGATTTTAAGTTTTTTAATATAATAAGTTATTAAAATAAATTAATATTTATTATATATATATATTTCTAAATTATATTAATTTTTAATACTAATTATATAAATTAAAAATATTATAAAATTTAATATAATAATTAATTATTTTATTTTAAGTAATATTAAATAAATTTATAATTTTAATTATAATATTAACTAAATTTAATAGCTAAAAGTAATTAGAGCTATTATTTATATTATTATATCTAAATAAAATTAATATAATATAATTATCTACCTTAAATTATATAGCTTTTATAATTTATAATTCTATTTTTATAATATATTATTAAAATTATTTAATATTATAAATTATATTAAAACTAAAACTAAGTAGTATTTAAGTTAAGTTTATAAGTTTTTATATCAAATTATATAATATATAAGCTATACTTAATTTGCTAATATTTTTAATATAGAGTATTTTTATAAAAATTAAAATAGTTTTTAAACTAGTTAAGTTAAATAAAAAAGTAGTATAAAATATATTAAATATTATTTTTTATTTTAGTAAACTTTTTAACTTTTTATTTTTAAATAAAGCTTTATTTAAATTTAAGATATATTAAAATTTATAAATAATAAAAAAATAAGTAAAACTAAAATAAGAAATTATATTTATTAAATTAAAATTAGTATTTTTTATATTTAAAAAGTATAAATAAAATATAGTTTTAAATTTATATAAATATAAAACTGCTACTATAATAAATAAATATATAATATATAATAATATATAAAACTTAGTAAAAAAATTAACTAATTTTATAATATTATACTTTTATTTTTATATTTTAGCTTTTTTAATTAGTTTATTACTTTTTTATTTAGATTAGTTTTTTATAGTTCTTAATTTTATTTTATTTTTTATATAATTTAACAATTTTCTAAAAATTATTTTAATTTTATTATATTATTTTTTCAAATAAAGTTATTAAAAACTTAAATTTTTTTAATTTAAAATAAATTTAAAGTTATAAAAAGTTACTTTTTTTATTAATTAAAAAAATTAGTTTAATTTTTTTTAATTAATAACTTATTTTAAAAGTAAATTATTTTATTATTATTTAATATTAAGTACTAAAAATACTTGAATCTTTTTTTACTAATTAATTAATTTTTTTAAGTAGTAATATAGTTTTAAATTTAATTAAATACTTTTTTATAATAAGTTAAAATTAGTTTAATTAAAAATAAATTTTATTTAAAAGTATATATATATTTTTAATATATTATAAAATATATAAAACTAAAATTATTTTATTAATAGAGATAACTTTTTAATAAGGTAAAAGTAATTTAAATATATTATTTTAAATTAATATTTGTAATAAATAATTTTAATAAATATAATTTAATTTAAAAATATTATATAAATTTTAATATATTAATATTAATAATATTTAAAGTCAAGTGCATTAATTATTTAATCAAATTTTTGGTAATGAAAACTTTTTATTATAAATTATTTAATAGGAAAATAGTATTTAATTACTTATTTTTATTTATAAAAATATTTTACTTTATAATAATATAAGCTGCTTTTTTTCTATTAAGTAGAAAACCCTTTTTTCCATTTATAATTTTAGTTTATTCTTACCCTAAGATTAACATATTATACATTTTCCTTATTCTTTAGCTCAGGTAGCTATTTTATAAGTTTTTAGACTATATAGCTATTTTTTTAAATAAAGTTTACTTTTTAAAAGGTTTTAACTAAAAACCTAAGTATTATAGCTAATAAAAGCTATACTATATTATATATAATAAGTTGTCATTGTAGCTTAGTTAATTTTTTTAATTAATTTAAATATATATTTTTTATTCATTTGTATATTCTTAAAACATTCTGTATATTCAACCTAAATAGTTTTAATGTTACTTATAACAGATATGTTTTAAATTTTATTCCGAGATTTAATTAATCTTATTCTATACTTATAAAATTTATTTACGTTCTTTGAAAACAAATGATTACTTAGTACTTTTATACAGTATATTATTTTGACTTAAGGTTTAATGTATTCTATTATAGGCATACTATTTATTTAATTTAGCTTAGTTTTAAAAAAAATTAAATTAGTTAATCTAGTTTTTAAACTGAAAATCTAAGCAAATAGTAAACACGGATTTGCGAAATACATAAATGTTTGTAGGCTTTTATTAAAAATCCAAAATAATTGGTAATAGTTTATAAGTTGGACTCTATTATTCATAAAAAAATAGACCTTAAAGGTTTTACTACAACACTTAAAATCTTATAATAAAAATACAAAATGAGTACCGTAAAGAAAGGTATGGGAAACAAACAGGCAGTATTTTTCTGCGATGACTGCAATGATATATTGTACCCACAGTTAGAGATAACTACAAAAGAGATGATCCATTTCTGTCGTAGATGTCGAGTGACTTACGATAAACCTTTCTATTTAATTTTCAACCATCAGATTTCACATGAAGCTACTGAAGAAAAAGTGAACATTCCTGATATCGCTACTGATCCTTCTTTACCTAGAGAAAGGGAAAACATATGTATTTATTGTAAAGCTAAAAGTCCAGTTTACTACCAAAGTAGTTCTAAACATCCTGATACTAAGATGACCCTTTACTACGTTTGTAGTACCGGATGCGGAGAGAAATGGAAGTCCACAGTCACTGACGGGAACGCTAAACTTTACCAAGAAGTCCGAAATAACGATCCTATTTGATGATTTTTATTTAGATTATGATTTATAAGTAAATTTCGTTTTGAACGTACTTTAAATACTGAACTTAATTTATTGTAGCATGATTTAGCACTTCTACGCATTCTTCTATTCTGTTTAATACCACATACTATTAAACTTTGTACCTGGATTCAAATCAAGTATATTTTGCATTTAAATACTATTTGTGGTAGAAATTACATCCAAATATTTTTTTTAGTTGATAAAAATTATGCGATGCTTAACTAAGATTTTTTCTAGCTGTGTTATAAGAAAATGTAGATTAATAAGTTAAAAGTATTTTCAAAATTTATATAACTTTTTTTCACAATATTTAACAGTGTAAATTCAAGAATTTTACATTGTAAGTGATAATCATATTTCTGTTATACTTGAGATATTTACTAAGTTTTCCTAACTTTTTACATGAAAATATTATAATTTTTAAGAACAATAAGTTTAGTAATAATATATAACTAGCACAAAAATAAGAGATATAAAAGATATACAATTAGAAGTTGTATTATTAAAAAAAACTCGGGTGCTTAAAAATGAACAGCTGCTCAAATGATCCCCTTCAAAGTTAAAATCTAATAAACTGAAAGTGTTAAAAAGCGATGCTAAGGTAACTATGAGATCAATTTCTCGTTAGCAGCTTTTTCCTCATCTAAGGTAGGAATTTGGTCGATAATGGATTTTACTTTTGGTTGAGGTGGGGGTGGCTTGAACTTAGTCGAAGAAGAGTTACTGCTCACGCTGTTGCTACGAGCTAAGAAGGCGGTAGCAGCCGCGTTAGCTTCGTTAGCTCGTTTCAGTAACTTATTGTTGCTATGTGCAGGATCATCATCAAGCTCGGGGACATTTTCGTCGGAGTTAACGTAGTCATCCTTCTCGTCGGCAGCGAAATCATCCTGGTTAGGAAGGGGAACATCCTGTTCAGGTTCAAGCTCAGTCGTAGTATCAGTCAAATCTATTTCTTCGACTTTTTCCTCAATTTCGTTAGATGGGTTAGAGACTAAGGTTTGTTCAGTGACTGAAGGCAGCTCAGGTCCTAAGTTGTATCCAAAAGTATCATCATCATCCATAGTGACATGTGTATCAATCGAGTCACCGAGATGTTTTTGGAAACTGAGAATAGGATTTTCATCTTCGGCAGCATCTTCTTCCTCAACTACTGGCTGTTTAGCATCTAAAGTGACCTTGGAAACCATTACACCATCCACTTCGTTAAAATCACCGGTAGATAAAGGTTCACTACGGGTGTCATCTTCACTGCCTGAACCTATTTTAGGGAGGAGTAGCTCGTTAGTTTGAGGTGTTTCAGGTAATTTTGAGGTCGAGGTTAGCCCCAATGCTGAGCTTTGATCCCGGTAGTTTATATTCAAGGTGACTGGCTCAGGGGGACTAGTGAGTCCAAGTTCAAAATCCTTAGATCCGTTAGTAACAGTAGACGAATTCAAATCATCCTCTTCAGTTTGTGTTCCATTACTCCGTAAAGGAAGGGAGCGATGAGTGGGAGATGATAAAGAGGAGCTAATTCCACTGTCCCGGCGTGCAATAGTACCTGGCTTGGGTTTTACTACTAATACAGAACATTCACTCGTTTTCATTAGGTATTCTTCTAAACCACCATAAACAGCTCTAACTTATTAATTATATACTTCATTAAAATAATACTTTTGTAAACCGGAAATCAAATTAGAAGATAAAACGATCAATTCGGAATTGATAGATTGACTTAGTTTTGTGATGTTACTTTTACTGTCACCTTCAGCCATAACCACTTTCTGAGCAATAATCTAAAAAACATAAAATTAGTTATTAATCAACATTAAAAGTATACTTACATCCATTTCTACTAAGCTCATACGTAAGATTTCTAGCTCTTGTTCAACCCTTTCTAATTTCTTTAAAGTAAAATTTAGAAAATTTAATTTTTAAGTATTAATTTTACCCTTTTGTGTTCAACTTCGACAGAAATTTCATCTAAAAAAAGTAAGGAAAAGAGTTATACTAGTAAAATAAGTTACCTTTAGCTAGTTGCCATAACTTTTTAGCATCAACAATTTGATAAGCTTCGTCGGTAGATGCGTATAACAAAGTTACATAATCTTTACCAGGTTTGAAAACATGTTCACAAGCCCTATAACATAATATAGTAAAATTGGTGAGAACAATAACTATTAAATAAATATTACCATTGAAACGAAGGACCCGAAGATTGAAGAGAGTGATAAAGAAATATAACTTTCCTGCGTTTGGATAGAGGTAAACTAGAGTAGTTGTTTTTCATTACTATAGAAGCTGAAATTGATTTTTGATGGTTAGATCGTGAACCTAGTTGACTACTATCTAAAGGTTCTACTACCGTGAAGGTTGTGTTTGTTAGCTTACTCATTTCGGGTTTGTGGTTCGTTTAAGCCTATTGGTTAGTTTCCGAGGTTCTTGTTTACTTAGTCCCAAGGCCGATAACTTTGGTAAATTCAAATCCTCTGAAAATTATCCTTCGATTTTATATTGCTTTCGAACTAATTTCGGCATTAAATTTTTCAGGTACTTAGATATCAAAATTGCAGTAAATTATTTATTCTTATAGAATCCTATGATATTTTAGTATATACTCTGAATATGCTTTCTTATTGGAATTTAAAATAAAGTTACTTTCTCACAAGCCCCCCTTGATAGCTTCAGTTATTCAATCATGGTAGTTTAGTAAAAATGATTGGCTAAATGCACAATAGCCTTTTACATAGCTGTGGCAAACTACAAGTAACTTTAGTTTAGGGTGGTAGAAGTTGGTAGAGGTTTAGTTTTAATTCTAGTGTAATTTAGCAAAATGTGTGCAATAAAAAATTTCAAGTATATCGAAGATCTATTTAGGGCTTAGCATTAACTAGTTTTTTCTTGGTAATAAAAACGAGCTAATAGCTTATGAAAAGTATTTATAATTATGTAGAAATACTTGTATAAAATAATGCGAATTTGCATTTATATTTATGTAATAGAATTACTTTAAAACTGGTTTTAATTGGATTAAATACTATATATGTATATATTTTTTGTAACTTATTTTATTACTAATATAGGAATAAAATCTACATATTCAACACTATCCACCTAAGTTTTTATAAATTATTTTTTAGTTAAACTAGATATAGATATTAGAGTTAAACATTTATATAAAGTATATATAATATAATAATATATATATAAATTATAAAAATAAGATAATAATTTATAAATATCAAAGTCAGGTATTTGTTTTTTATTAGTTTTATTAAATTAAAATTTAAACTTTATTATGTAAAAGTTTAAAATTTATAATAAACCAATTATTTTAAAATTTATTAGGTAAATTAATTTAACCTACATAATTTTAGATAATTTAAAAATAAAAAGTAATTAAATTTTTTATTAATTATATAGTTAATCAGTATTTCTTAAATTAGTTTAAAATTATATTTTAGTTAACTATATTTTATACAACTTATTATTTTTAGGAAATTCTAATTTAAAATTAAATGCATATATTTATAAATATATTAAAATACTTTATAGTTAAATAAATTATAAAAATATTAGTAAATATTTTTTAATTATTAAAATTTAATTTTTTATGTTTTTTATTTACTTATAAATTATAAATTAATATATAAAATTAAAACAAGTTTTATTTTAAAAGCTTAATAAAAAAATAAGTAAATAAGATTAATTAAAATTTAATATATTTTTTTTAAAGTATAAAAATATAATATTTATATATTTATATAAAATAGTTTAAAAATAATATTAATAGCTATACTACTAAAATAAAAAATACTATTATTAATTATATATTAAAAAAATATATTAAATATAATAAGTTTAATATAAATATTTTTAAAATATATTAAATATAATAGTATTAAAAATTATTATAAATATAAAAAAGTTATAAACTAGCTTAAAAAGAATTTAAAAACTTAAATTATTTATATAAGCTATTTTTAAATTAATATATACTTTAGCTTATTAAAATTTAATAATTAAATAAATACTATAATATAAAATAAAGTAATATAAAATATATAAAAATAGTAAATAACTATTATTTAAAAAAAACTTCTTAAATAAAAAATTCTAAAATAATATACTAATTTATTTTTTATTATATTTTATTAAAAAAATTATAAATTATAAATATTTATTATTAATATTTTTTTATAAAAAGCTATAAAAAATAGTTAAATTAATAATATTAAATTTAATTTTTAATTAATTTAACTTTATTTTAATATCAAACTTATAGCTATATTAAAATTTATTTTATTATAAATATTTAAATATAGCTTTATTTTTTAAGTAAGTTTTTAATTAAAATATTTTAATAATATAATTACTTTATTTTTAATATAATAATAGCTTTTTATACTAAATAAGTTATTAGTAACTTAATTTATATTTAATATAATATATTTTTATTATTTTATTATTAATATATATAAACTACTTTATTTTATTTTTTAAGATTTATTAAATACTTTATAATTAAATCTTTATTATTCTACCTAATTATTTTTTTATTTTCAATAAACTTTTTTATATTTTAATTTATAAAGTATTATTTTAATATATTTTTAATTTTTTTAGTAATATTAAGCTAAAGTACTTAATTTAAACTTAACTATTTATTAAAACTAAAATGTTTAAATTTAATATAATTTTATATTAGCTAAAATATTACTTTTAATATAATTATATATAAAAGTTAAAATGCTTACTTTTAACTTAATTAATTAATTAGCTAAAGTACTTACTTTTAATTTAATTATTTAATTAAATTGAACTACTTTTTTTACAATATATAATATAATTTTTTAAATATTTTTAAATTTATTAAACTTAGCTAACTAAAAATATTATTAAATAATTTTAAGTTTATATATTATTTAAAATAAATAATATTTTAAGTTATTAAATAATTAAAAAATCTTATAAGCACTTTTTTTTAGCTATTTTAATTTAAATAATCTATTAATAATTAATTATAATATTAAGCTATTAAATTAAAAGTTAAAAAAAACTATTTAATTAAAATTTAACTAGTTATTTTAAATATTATAAAATTATTAATTAGGTTTATATATAATTATAGTATTATAATTTATATTATATTTAAAATTATTTATAAAAAAGCTAAAAAAGGCTTTTTATAAGTTTATTATTATAAATTATATATATTTTACTAATATTAATAAAATATTTATTAGTTAAATTTAATGTTAAGTATTTTATTTTTTAGTAAAAAAAATAAATTTAAAACTTAAAGTTTAAACTTTAAAAAAAATTATTAGAAAAATTTAACTTTTTATAAAGATAAAAAAATAAATATAATAAATTATTTTTAAAAGTATTATTTAAAAATAATGTATAAAAAAATTATATTTAATGCTATTAGCTTTTTACTTTTATTAATATTTAATAATATTATTAATTTATTTTTACTTATTTAATATATTAAATTTAAAGTTTATTTAATAACTATTTTTAAATAGTTTAGCATTTAATTTAGATTAAAATAAAATATTAGCTTTTATTATAGCTATAATATTTTATAGTATTTAGAAATTATTACTTTTTATATCTTTTTAATACATCAAACTACTTGTTAAATTAGAGTATAAATAGTAATTTACTATACTTTTAGTCTTATTAACTAAATTAGAAAGCTTTTAATATTAAACTACTTAAACTAAATTAGATTTTTAGATTTTGTAATTAGTATTAATTAGTATTAGTAGTTATATTAAATAATATCTCTATATAACTTTATATTTTTTTACTAATTTACTTATTTAAAAAAATATTTTTAGCAGCTAACTATTATAATATTTTTTTACTACTTTAATTAAAAAGTTTAGCTATATAAGCTATTATATAACTATATAATTAAAATATGTAGGTTTGTTTTCTATATAAGTATTTTATTGTTTTTTTTTCTAATATATTCTTTTATATCTTTTTAGTTATTTATATTAACTAAGTTTAATTTTTTAAAAGATTTTAGTTTATAGTCTCTATTTTATATATATTTTTTTACTTTTAATAATAAGTTTACAATTTAGCACTTAAATAAATTATAGAGTAGTATAGCTATTAGCTTTTTAAATTTATATATATATAAATTCAGTCTTTATCATTATAATTTGGATAGAAATTTAATAAAAAAATTGATTTTTTTAAATTTATATATCCTAATAAACTAAAAAAGGTTAAGTTTGAAATAAAATATAAAAAAGTGTATATATAAACTATAAATAACAATGATAGTTCCAAAATGAGCTATTTATAATATTTATAGTTTTATTCTTTATACTAAAGTTTATATCTTAGTATAAATTAACTTTTTTAAAGGTAAATGCTTATTTTAAGATAAGTGTAAATCTATACATAATAATCAAACATGATATTATATGAATAAATTTTAATAGAATAAACAACTAAATATTTATCTTGTAATATTAAAATATACAATTTAAGTGGTATTTATATCTAGTTAATTATGATATTTTAAAAGTAAACGAAATATTTTAATGCTTTTCTAACCTTCAGAATTTTTGATTTTAAAAATAAAGTTTTGGACCTAAAGGGTAGATTTTTGACATCCAAATTAAGTTAAAAAAGGTTGAAGGCGTGTAAAAGAGAGGGTCGAATCACTGAATAACAACGTTGATATTATAATTAGGGATTTGGATTGTTAAGTTGTTTGGAAGGCCAGTGGTTATCTTGAAGGATTTAGAGGCGAGGACGAGTTAGGGTATGATTCGGAAGAGGCGTTGGAAACAGGGGCCGAATCTTCACCCAGACCTTGGGTAATACGTCTGTTGGGGTCATTGGGTGCGCCATGGTGATTGTCGTCATCAAGGTCGCTGGTTCTTAGAGCTGCGTAGAAGCAGCAGGGCAGACAGGCACCGCAGCAGCAGAGAATGAACGAGAGTACTAAGAAGAAGGGGATGAACACGGTAATCAGCTTGACGGAAGTGGGGTTATCCAATTTGTTAATTAGGAGACCAAGGAAAGCGTAGCCTAAGATGGATCCAATCACGAACACGACAATTAGGATATGCAGCGAGCCAACAGCAGCATTTCGGGCATCCAGATTGGGAATATGTTTTACGGTGAACCACCCGTATACTATCTCGAGTAAATATTTCAACCCGAGCAAGTAGAGCGGTATGAAAATGACAGCCCACCCAGATGTGAACTCAAGATCGTTCAACTTCAAAACCAACAAAACGATTTGTGCAACACGTAGTATTTCGAACCAGAATGTTTCGATGATTTTACTAATTGTTTGTAAAAAACTTGAATTTTCACTAGTTTTAAAGTGCATTATCAAGCCAACAATCAATCGAATGAATACTAGACCTTCCATGATGTAAGTGGGGATAAACACCAAAGTAGCTGAAATAGATAAGGTACCGTCGATCTTAAGTACGATTAATACCTGGAACAAGACGGATAGAATGAGGTACAGACCCAAAATCAGAGTTATCCCTAAAACTAAAGCGAACTGAGAGTCAGACATACCAGCGTGGTTGTTATCTTCGTTCACATCATCAGAAACCCCTTGCTTTCTAAAAGTACGCCATTCTTTTAAAGTATCCTTGACCGAGGACAGTAGCGCGAAGAACATCACTAAATCTAGAATCCACAGCGGAATGAACACTAGACTGTAGTTCCACTCTAAAAGACCGTCCACCCGGTTCGATAAGAAGGATAGGAAAACTATAAGAAGGATGGTCACCAATGAACAGACTAAAAATAGCGCGCCGATTTTGCTCTCGAAATTCGCATCGAACATTGGTCCCATACTATCCATCATACGTAACCCTTGTTCGCCATATTTGTCGTATACCTTACGTTTGTTTTCATCCCCTATTATAAACATTAATTTTGAGAAGCAATTTATAAAATTTACCAAGTATATCGTACGCTTGCTTAATTTCATTAAACTAAAAATATATATAATTAGAAAATAATAATACAAAAATTTACTTTATCTATATTGTTGGGATTCTTATCTGGATGGTATTGTAAAGCTAATCGTTTATACCGTTTCTTTATTGTAGCTAAATCTGCATCTTTCTCAATACCTAGCACAGTATATAACTTTAAATCTTGCTTACTACCAGCCATTTTATTGCTTCCAGTAATACTTGCTTTGAAAACTAAAAACAATATTAATTATCGATATTTATCGTACTCAAATCTAACTATAAAGATGTAAATTTAAACTCCTTTCTGGTAGTGCTAAATTGAATACTAAACTTTAGTTTTTATTTTGTTAATGTCTGAGTTATCTCGCCTAAAGCCTAAGTAGTCTCCAAGAGTTGCTTCTACCTAAAATGTCTACCTTTCCCAAAGAACTTGGTCTAAAAATCCTTAATAAATTAACAAAATTATTTTATTTAAAGTTTTGCATTAAGTTTGAATTTTTTAATTCTCCTATTGATTAAGATCTTTCAAATATTTTAAATTTTCTCGAGAAATTGGTCCGTTTATCAACGATTAGTCTATTTTTTAAAATTCTAATTTTTAGGGTTGATTCTTAATCTGACTACACGATTTTCGTATTAATTCTCCGCTCTTAAAAGATTTAAATTCTCTGAAATTTTGAATATTTAACTAAAATAGAAATTTGAAACAAATTATGAAGAAATCCTGGAAATAAAATAAAGGAGAATTAATATTGATATACTTTTATTAGCTTTTAAGTAGTAACTACATAATAAAAACTTTTAGAAAATCAGAATCTTCTAAAGTAGGGAAATAGTAGCAAAAACAAATAACTATTTAGAGAAAATAATTCTAATTGTAAACCAAACAAGAATTATATATATATTATATAACAATCCAAACTTCCTTTTAAATATGTAACCTTATAAATTAATATATATGTTATACTATAATTAAGTACATCTTTATAATTTTTTAAATCTAATTGTAATATAAATACCAACAAATTTTATTTTTAAAATAAAAAGTTAATAAAATGAGGAGAAAAGTGACTAAGTAAAAACAAGTCTCTAATTTTCTTTATAATAAGTACTTCTATATTGTTATAAACTTAACTAAATTAATTTAGATAAAATATTAAATACTAAATATATTTTTAAAGTTATATTAGATAAATACTTCTAAAAAAACCAATTTTAAAATTTTTATATTAATATTAAAATATTAGTAAAAGCATTTATATAATAAGAAAAAGGTAGCAATAATAATAATAATAATTATTATAATTATACTAATAAATATATTATATAAATAATTAAACTAAAATAAAAAAAATGTATCTTTAAGTTAAAAAACTAAAAAAATTAATAAAATAACTTTGATAACTAAATTTAAAAATAGTTTAAAGTATTTTAAAACATGATAAAATTTAAAGTTTTATAAATTTTCTTAACTATTATTAATATATACACTTTTTATTTTATTTATTTATTTTATATATTAATATATAAAAAGTTAAAATAATTTTTTTTATTTAAACTAAATTTATTAATTTATTAAAAAATTAATTTTAAAAAATTATAAAAATAAGGTTTTTAAATTATTTTAAAAAAAAATAAAGTATAAAATTTAAATATTATATTAAAATTTAAAAATAATTTAGCTTTAATTAATTGCAAAATTTTTTAAATAAACTTTATAAAAAACAAAATTAATATTTTTTAGTTTATTTTTAAATAAATAAATTTTTAGAATTTAAGTAATATATATAATTAAAAATTAAAATTTTAGTTATAAAATTTTAAAAAGTTAATAATATATATATTTAATAAATAAAAGATTAATTACTTTTAAAAGTATATTTAAGTTTTTAATATTTTATATTATATTTATATTATAAATATTTAAAAAAAATTATATTAAAGTATTTTTAATACTTAAATTTATAATTTATAGCTACTAGCTATAATCTTTAAACTTTAATTATTTTATTAAAAAAACAGCTTATAGTTAAAGCTTTTTATAACTATTTATTGATTTTTTGAATTAATTTTACTAGTATTTAGCTGTTTTAATATTTAAAAATAATATATTTAATATAACTTTATAAAAACTAGTATTATTTTTATTATTATATAGAAAAAAGTAGAGTATAATTTTAAAAAATATATTTTTAATATTTTCAAACTAAAATAAAAATATTTAGAAAATTTTAATTAAATAAAAATTTAAACTATATATAATTTTTTACTATATAAAAAATTAGTTGAAAAGCTTAATATTAATATTTTATATATTATATATTTAAAACTTTAATATAATTTTTAGTTATTATAGTGGTATAAAATATAGTATTTTATTATTATATAGTAAATTTTTGTATTAATATAACTTAATAGTTTTTTAAATAATTCTATTTAAATAATTTTATATATTAGTAAAAATATTACTAAAATTTTATTATTAAAATTATTATATATATATTAAAGTAAAACTTTTAACATATTAAGCATTTTTTATATTATTAAACTATAGCTTTAAAGTTATTAAATCAATATAGTTTAAAGTTATTTTTATAATTAATATTTTTAGATATAAGTTATAAATATTTATAATTTTAATTAAACTAATATATATATATTTTATTTTTATAGTTTTACTATAAAATTTTAAATAGTACTATTTAAATAATTAGTATACTATTTTTATATAGCATTATATATTATTCTTTTAGCTTAAAAATTTCTTTTAAGTTATACTATTTTTTTCAACTATTTTAATAATACTTTATAGCTTAAAAACTTTATTTTTAAGCTATACTTAATTTATAAAAAATTTAATTTAATTTAATTTAATTTATAGTTAAAAATATTTTCAGCTTAGCTAAAAAATAATTATTTTATTTTATACTTTATAAAGCTATATATTATAAAATTGCATTTTTTTTAAATTTAGTATTAAAAAGTTGGCTTTAAATATTTAAAAAAAAACTTATTTTATATAATAAAGTAAGTTAAACTAATATATTTAAAAAAAATTAAGGTAGTGCTTTATTTTATAAAATATTATTAAGGTATTATTTTTAATATACTATATTTTTGCAATTTATTTAAGTTAGCTTTAAAATAATATATATATTATATAAAATAAAAACTTTTATACATATACTTATATAGTTTATTATTGTTTTATACTGTTTAAAAAAAATTATATTCAAAAAGTAAAAATTAATTAATTAATAATTAAAGTTTTATATTAAATAAATATTAAATAATTATTAATTATATAATAATACTATTTTTTAATATTTATTTAATTATAGCAACTTTTATAATAGTTATTTTATTTTTTTACTATTATATCTATTTAGTAAATATAGTATAAGCTATAATATTATATATATTATAATATAATAATTTTTTTTTATAATTATAAAAGTTTTGTAAAATAATATAACTATTTTATTAAAATTTTAACATATATTTATAATTTTATTATTATGATAAACTTTAAAAAATTATAAATAATAGCTATAATATATATAATTTAGTTATTATTATATAAAATAGTTGTTAAATATAATTTTTTATAATTTATAAAGTGAAAATTTTAATTTTTTAATTTTTTTAATATTTAAATATATATTAATATATAAAAATTTATTATAAATATATTACTTTTATAAGAAAAATAGCTATTATATAACTAGTTTATCTTTTAAAATTTTAATTTTTTCTTATTTACTTTTTATATTAGCTATTTTTATAATTAAATAGTTATATAATTAAATTAGAAAACTTAAAAGTTTTAGCTAAAAATTTCAAATTTAATTTTATAAATAAGAAGTTAAGCTTTTTTATAATTAAAAACAATTAACTACTTTAATAGTAATTACTTTTTTATATAGTTTTTTTATATAATTAAAAAAAATTATTATTTTACTTTTTAATTAAAGTATTTTAATAATATTAAAAGAAAATAAAGTTACTAACTATTTAAATATTATTTTAAAATTAATATTTGTAATAAAAAATAATTAAATTTAAGAAAAAATTATACTTAAAATCTTATAAAAAAATATTTACTATAAAAATACTTTTACTATTATAAAATTATTTATAAAAGTACTAGTTAAAGATTTAAGTAAATTAAATCCTTTTAATTTATTTTATTCTAAAATAAAAAATTTAATTATAGCTAGATATTTAGTATATTAATTAAAGATAACTCAATAATTCATTTGCTAATATTAATTAATTTAACTTTATTAAATTAAATAATATAAAATAATATAAATATATATTTAAACTAGTTAATTAATAAGTTATAAATAATATTTAACCTTATGTATTCAAAATATTATAAAATATATAACTATAAATTAGCAGTTTATTAGTAAAAAACATACTATGTTAAAAAGCTTTAATATAAATTATATTAACAATGTATTTGCATTTAATATACCTTTTTTAGAAATATTTATAACACTTTTGTAAGTTATATTGTACTATTTAAAATTAGTTATTAGTTAGGATATTTCAAATATTTAATCTTAATTTTTACAGAATATCAGTAGATTGTAAAGTTGGGGTTTTGAAATTCTACTACAAAATAAAAGCTAAATTTTTTGAATATTGAAACATTGTGTCCAAAGGGGAAAAATACTGTATACTTTATTTATCAAATAAAGTGAAATAAATATAAGTACTTATAAGGCACAAGTAGCAAAGGCTGTTAAGGTAATTAGTTAGCCGTCTTTCATAAAAGCTAATTTTAAAATATTTTTTATATGAAAATTTTAATGTTGTATAAAAATTATAATTTTAGACATTAAAATTTAAATTATAACCTAAACCTGCTAAAAATAAATTTCATTTGATTTTATTTAATAAAGTTCTATGAAATTTCGCCAAGTGTTAATTTAAATTATGGAGTTTCTTTATTAATAGTGAACTGGGAATAGTTTTTAAATAGGCTATAGAAAACCCCGTCAATAGTTTGTTCTGGCTTGAAATAAAACGCGTGCTAAGATGTAACATTTTTAAAAGCAATTATGTTTTCGCATATTAACATGATAAAATTAAATTTGGTATAGCATAGTGAAAACGAGAATACGTCACATTAAAAAGTAAAAAATGACAATAAATTATTGATGAAAGCAAAATTAGAAATACTATATCGATAATAAAAAATTAGTTTACAATTGAAAATAATATAAATGAGCAATTATAATAGAATGTGTTTAAGGTTAGAAAAATAGTAGAAAAGAGAAAACTTGGGACTATAACAGATCTTTATATAAATTATATTATAAATAAACTTAATCCCGGATTTCGATGACTTAAATATTTTACCGGTCCCGATTTGAAACAAAGCTCTTACCATTTTAAGTTACCCAACAGAGTCATGACAATGCTATTGGGCTACCTCAATTCCTGAACAGCTCTCTACTTAATTTTAAATCTATTAGATAGATTACCAACTCAATCGGAACAATGTGTTTTCAGAAAAAATATTATACCGAGTTCTACACAATACGATAAAAATGTTTTCGAGTAGCTATATGGTAGAAAATGTTTAATTTAGAAATATATCATAATTTTAAAAATTCTTTAGAGTTGTGTATTTATTAGTGGCTTTTTCAACAACTCAAATTTACGATTCAATCATTAATATTAATATTCAATCAAATACATATTTTGTATCTCCAAATGGACCCAACAAAGTTTTATAAACAAATATTTCAATTTCCTTAAATGCTATTAAAAATATATTTATAATGAAATATATAAATTTAACAATATATTTTATTTTTTTAATTGCCCTCATAAAAATTATTAGTAGTTGTATAGTGTTATATTTATTGCCAATATGATAATTCCAGCACTTTATCTATGCATCAAAAATGTGTTTATTAAACAGTATTTAAGTTGGCCTATAGCATAATTCTCTAAAAATTCGTATAGTTTTCTTTAATATAGTTGCTATACATATAAATGACCTTTTTTTAGTAAATTAGTTTCCTAATAAAGAGCTTTATAAATCAGATACGCTCTTTTAGCTTTAGCTATCTCAAAGTAATAATTTATTTGCGCTATGATTTAATATTAATTGATATAAGAGCTGGTTGCTCGTTCTTTATTTAATTAATAAATAAATTGATTAACTACTAGTAGGTATATTTTATAAAGCTTCTAAAAACCCATAATAGTATATGCTATATCTATATCTACCAGATTTGTATATTGGAGTAAAGTGATTTAGAAGTTCTATTTATACACTTTTTGCAGTAAATTAAATAAAATTCAAAGTAAGGTTATTTGACCAATGGGCTAACTAAAAGTACTCGTGTTCTAACCTAGTGCTATATAAACTACAAATAGCTGTAGATGAAATATCCTTTATATAAATTCTTTAACAAAAAATAATAATGATAAACTCCAAGTGTGATTCATGTAATTTATTTCAAACGACATGCTTGTTTAACTCATCTGAAAGCTGTAATGCATGCATAAACCGACACACAATATGTACATTCAACGGCTCATCTTATAATTTGACTAATAACATCAATGCCCAGGGGATAAACCAGTATAATATTTTGTTAAATTCGTCTCCTTCAGCTCCGTGCATGGGAGTCCAAGAGTATAACAGCACTAATAATAAAATAAATTCTCAAAATATAACCACCGGTAAGATTTCAGCTTTACCCAACATCCCAAGAAGTACAAGTGAAACTGAAATAGACGACTCCGAGCTTTTCAAATTTGACTTAAACTCTCTCTTACAGACA
This sequence comes from Capillidium rhysosporum, assembly GCA_037055185.1. Taxonomy (NCBI): domain Eukaryota; kingdom Fungi; phylum Entomophthoromycota; class Entomophthoromycetes; order Entomophthorales; family Capillidiaceae; genus Capillidium; species Capillidium rhysosporum. Next base: position 13,135 of record JAWQFY010000182.1, on the reverse strand, counting down.
GTTCCAAAAATATCGCTGATACCCGAGATCTCTAATATCCATGAACGGAAATTTCCAGGCCGACGAAATCTATTACTAGAAATTTTAAATTTATATCTATACCAGCTCGAATTTGATGTTCTAATTTCTTCTGAGCAATCCTTGTTGATTTATGATTTTTTTAAAAATCATGGTGATCCCAACGTACCTTTAGAAAAGTTTTTGATGGCAATAGATCAAACTCCAAAGAAATCGATTATATTTGCGCTTCTCATAAACAGTATATGTACTTCAGATTTTTGTAGAACAAATACGGTAGACAGGCTAAGCTATCTAACTTTATATTACGAGAAAACCATTGAGATCTTAGGTCAAGTGGAACAAAATCCACATATGGATAAATCTTCCAAATTGATATACGAGTGGTCTAAATGGTTACTTTCTGGTGTCATGATCGTACTTAAAGGCGAAAAGCCTTTTTATTAAAATAATTTAAAAACTTTGAAAGCTACACACGTAACAATAGAACGGTTTTACAGATAAAACGCGTTTCATCTATGATAATTTATTTTTCAGTGCTAATACTCCTTGTGTCTGATTGACATGGGAAAAAACAATTGAATTTCTCATTTTTAATGAAGACCTAATTGATAGCTTTTTGAAGGCTTAACATTCTAATTTTTACAATTCCAGCTCAGCTAAGCTGAATTTATCTTAAATAAAATTTAATTATTTTTCAAGTTTATAAATCAGGTAGCCTGGCCAAATACTTTTTAGTTTACATATTTTACAATATACATTAAAAAAATTGGTTAGGGAGGAGAATATGAAAGTAGGATGAATTCTGAAAAAGGAGACTGAGATTACTGGTTGCTATAGATGTATAAAATAAGGCTAAAGAGGATAGAAAGTCAATATATTTCATTTCACCTTTCTGAGATCAAGAGAGAAGGTACATATAGAAGTTGAATTTTACTAGTTAAGAAGCCTAAAAAGCCATAATTAAACTTGAAAAAGATAATTAATTAAGGCTTTTATTCAGAAACTAGATTAAAAAGCAAAAATTGCAGTTAAAACAAAGCTTACAAAAAAATTCAAGTATAAATATATTAAAAATTTAAAGAAAGCTAGAGAACTTTAAAAGCTAGTATAAGCTAAAAACTATCAAAATATAATATAAATTAAAAACTTATTTTATATTACTTTTATATAAGAAAAATAAAATAAAAAATCTATTTAATAGCTTTTAATAAATTATCATAAAATATATAACTGTTATTAAAATAGTATTTTTATATTTGAAATAAGTTATAAAGAAAAATAGCTCTTATTAGCTTAAAAGTTATTTAAATATAAAGACTAAAATAGTTATAAAAATAAAATAACTAAAAAGTTAAATATTTTATATTTGTAAAAAATAATGCTATAAGTTTATTAGTTTTAAATATATTTTACTAAATTTTAAATTTTAAATATTTTATAATTATATTTTATTAAGTTACACTTAACAAAAACAATAAGTTTATTATTATTATTTATAATTATAACTATAATTATTTAATATTATACTCTATTTTAGCTATTTTTTAAAATATATATTAAGTATAATTTAAGTATATAAAATATTATTAATTTTTATTAGCTTTACTTTTATATTTTTCTTTAAAAAAATTTATACTATAAGTAATAAACTTTAGTTTATATTAATATACTATAAAAGCTAAATTAATTTACTATAAATATAATATTAGTGTAGCTTATAATTATTATAATTTTTTTGATATACTATAAATTTAAACTTAATTACTAAGCCTAAATTTTAAATTTATTAAAAAATGTTTTTACTAAAACTACTTTTATTTTTAAATAAATATAGCTAAATAATATTAAATTGTATAATTTTGGTTTATTTATTTATTTATAGCTTTTTTAAATTTATCAGCTAGTATATTAATTTATCTAAAATAAGATTTTTAATAAAACTATTTTTAATAAAAAGGTAAAAAAATTATTAAAAATAACTAGTAATTTACTAAAATTTAGAAAAACTTAAAATATTTATTTTTATTATTTATTTTATTATATAAATATTTTATTAATATAATATTATTTTTAAAAATATTTAGAAGTTTAGTTTAGTTTTATATATAAAACTAATTTAAAAATTATTGCTAATATTAATAAAAAGCTTAAAAATAATTAAAAAATTAATAAATAAATAAAAGTTATCTAAAAGCTACATTAACTTTATTAACTTCATTATTAATATTTTAAATATTTGCTAAAATTTTTACTATATTTTTTAATATAAAGCTTTTTAATTTTATAAGAAAATTTAAATAATTACTATTATTATTTTAAATATTTAAAAATAGTATATATATATATATTAAACAAGTTTACTAAAAAAACTAAAACTTAACTAACAAAAAAACTTTAATTATTCTTAAGCTAATTATATTTTCTTTAATTACATATATAATATTTAGTATAGCTTTATTTACTAAGCTTACTACTTTTTAAATTTTAAAATTTTTTACTTATAAAAAAAATATATATAGTAAATTTAGCTAAAAATTTAAATATTATATATATTTTAAATTTTCAATTTAAAAATTAGTAATATTCAAATTAATGCTATTAGCTTAATTTAATATAGCAAGTTTAAAATAATATATATATTAAATTTCAATTAAATGCTTAATTTAATTTATATAATTAAAATAAAGATAAATATTTTAGTTAATTATAAAATTAAATAAAAAGTAGGTGTTTTAGTTACTTATAAGCTTAAATTAAAAATAAATAATTTAATTAATATATAAGCTTAGTTAAAAAATAAGCATATAAGTTTTATCATATAGTTAAGTTAAAATTAAATATTTTAGCATAATTATAATTTAAATGTTAAAAAGTATACTATAAAATAATATACCTAAAAGTTTTTTACAATAAATTTAGTAGTTTATATATAAAAATATTAAGTAATTTTTAAAAGATAAAATAAGTAATTAATTTTAAAATTATTAAATAAGTAAGCTTATTATAAATATTACTCTAAAATATATTAAGTTGCTAAAAATATACTTAAATTAAAAAAATATAAGCTTATATAAATAATAAAGTAATTATATAATTAGAAAGTTTTAAGTAAATACTTATTTTTATAGTAAAGTTATATTATATATTTTTTACAAAATAACTTTTAATATAAAAGCTATTATTTTAGCTTCAATTTATAATAATAATAAATTAATATTAATATAAAGTTAAAATAATAAGTATTTAAGCTTAATATATTAACTAGATAGTATAGTTTTAGCTTAAGCTATAATATATTTAAATTTATTATATAATATATATTAAGTTTATAAAAAAATTAATTAATTAATTAAGATTTAAAAACTATAAATTTATAAAATAAGAAATTATAATAATATAAAAAAATATTTATAATAATATTTATTAAAATTCTATAAAAATAAGTAAATTATTTTATTTATATAATACTAAATATATATAAAATAAAAAAATAAATAAAACTATTAGTATTATTTTGAATTTAATAATAAGTAATATAATTTCTTCTTTTTTTAAGTTTATTTAAACTTTTTTTCTATTTAATTATTTATATATTTAAACTATATAAATCTTAAATATATATTTAGCATATTTAAAAAAAAATGGTTTAAATTTAATTATTTAAAATTTTATAAAATTACTAAGCACTTATTTATAAATTATTAAAAAATTTAATAGTATATTTTATATATATATATTTATAATTATATTTTTACTAAGTATTATTTAATATAATAATTTATAATTAGAAATAAAACTTAGTATAGCTTGATTATACTTAGCAATATTAATAAAATTATATAAGAAAAACTAAAAAGTAAAGTTAAAACTTTATTTAATATTTTAATTATAACTTTACTTAATATATAATATATTATTAATCCAAGTTTTTATTAGCTTTATTAACTTTATATTAAAGTTTTTTACTAAAATATTAGAACTTTTACTTAAAATTATAAATTATTTACTTTATTTTTTATTTTTGTCTTATATAAACTACTTTATTAATCTAATATAAATAGTTAAGCTTAAATTTAATTAACTATATATATATTTACTATATTTAGACTAAGTTTTTCTATTAGTAAAATTAACTACTATTATTATTTTTAACTAAATATTATAACTAGTTTATAAATTAAATTAAATTATAGCTAATATAAATAAAAATATAATATTTATATTATTTTAATTTTAATTAAATATTTTTTATAAAATTAAAATTTAATATATTTATAAATTAATATAAAGTTAAAGTTTTATTATTTAAAATAAAGTTAATTATTAACTAATAAATATATAATTTTATTTTATTATACATTATGGCCCTAAATTTATATTATTAGATATTTTCTTTAAAGTTTAAAATCATAATTTTTAAATAAATAATATAATAATAAAATTTTATAAAACTATATAAATAAAAAATTTTATAAAAAATAAATATTTAATATAATTCAATAATAAATATATATATGTATAATTTAATTAGTTTTATAAATAGTTAAAATTTAAAAAAATTTAGTATATTTTATTAAAAGTTATTTAAAAATTTAAAAAATTTAAAAAGTAAATAGTATATTAAAAATAATTATACTATATTATAATAAATAACTTTTTTTAAATATAAATATAGTAAAATATATTTAAAAATTTTATAAAAACCTTAAATAATAAAAGTTGTTTATTTTAATAAGATATATAATATATTAAAATTTAAAGCACTAGTATAAATATATATTTTTTAAAATTTTAAGTTAAAATTTAATAAAATAACTTTAAAAATAAATTTATTTATATTAAAATATACTTTTATTTATAGTTTTTAGTTATAAAAATTTAAGCTATAAGCTATAAGTTATAAGCTTTAGTATTTGTTAAAATTATATAGCTAAAAGCAATATATTTTTTAAAATAGTTTTACTAGCTTAATTTTTATTATATAAAAGCTAAATTTTAGTATTTTATGTATATAATAATTAAGCTTTAATATTTTTTAATTATTATAGTAGTATAAAAAGTAGTAATTATATTATATATATATAATTATATATTAAAATAGTTTAATGGTTTTTTAAATAGATTTTTAAAAAACTTAAAATAAAACTTATTAAATTAAAAAATATTTTTATAGCTTTACTATACAAATATTAATTTCAAAACTACTTTATATATATACTAATTATAAAATTATAAAATTTTTAAAACTTTATTCTAAAATTATTAAGTATTTATTATATTTTAAAACTACTAAACTAGTATAAGTAATAATTAATTATTTAATTAATATATATAGCTTATAGCTATAAATATTTATAATTTTAATTAAGTAAATATATAAAAATATAATTTTATTAAAGTTATATTTACTTATATAATAAAGCTATATAGTTTTAAATATTACTATTTAAATATATTAATTTATAATAAATATAGTTTTAATTTTATTATTATTTTATTTTAGTAATATTTTATACTACTAAAATACTACTTTAGTATTTTACAAGATTAAAAAAACTATATATATATATATTTAGAAATTTTAATTAGAAAGTAATAAAAATATAACTTTACATTATATAATATTATAAAAAAATTTTTTTTTTAAATATATTTAAATTAAACTGAATTATTTAATATTGCTAAATAAGTTAAGCTAGTATTTTAGCTATTTTAAAATTTAAAACACTGTAATTTAATATTAATTTTAAACTTATATATATAATTTATATACTTTTATATTTTTATATTTTTTAGATTTTGCCTAAAATTTTAAAATATTGAATATTTAAAGCTATATTTTAGATATAATATTTAGAAAACTAATTATATAGCTAATTATATAGTTATAGTTTTTTAATATATATTTAATTGCTATAATTTTTATAGTTATTAATTTATTTTTTTAATATTTTACCTAAATAATATATATAATATAAGTTGTTTTTTCTATTTTTTATAATTATATAATAAAAATTTTAGTTTTTTTTAGTATAGAATATTTTATTAAAATTTTAGTATATAATTATAATTTTGTTATAATAATATATATTAAAAAGTTATAAAATATTTAAAAAACGTATTAAGTTTAGAAATTTTTTTATTAATATTTAAATATATTAATATATAAAATTTTATTAAAGTATAGCTATTTAATATTAATAAATATACTTTTAAAAATAATTATTTTTAAAATTAAAATTAGTTAATTATTTATTTATATAGTTTTTTAATATAAAATAAAGCTTACTTAATATATATATTATAAAAAATAATTTAAATAGCTACTTTATTTTAAATTAAATTTTAAATAATATTTTAAAATATTTAAATTATAAATATTATTTATATAACAATATATATATAATAAAAATTATACTATTATACTTAGTTAAATTTTATCATTAGTATAAAATTTATACTAATATTAAACTAAAAAAAATATTTTATTAAAATTAATTTATTAAAACTATTATAAAATAGTTATATATAAATAAACTGTTAAAATTTATTATATAATTGAACTAAAATAAGTATTTTAGTTTATTAATAAGTTAGATAAAAAACAAATATTTTAATTTAAATATAAGCTTAACTGATAAGTAAGTATATTAGATTTATTATAAGTTTAAATTTAAAATTAGTAAATTAACTGTTTTAAATTTATTTTAAATTTAAGTATTTTAATATTATTAATTAGTTAAATTAAAATTAAGTATTTTAGCTTAATATAACTTTAAAATTATAAAATATACTAAAATTATAATATAAAATATAATATAAAAAAGCTATATTTAAAGTAAAAAAAAATTAAAATAATATATTAAAAAGGTTTAAATAAATAAATATAAATAAATATTAAAATTATACTAAATAAATTTTTTGATAAAATAACTTTTACTAAAAAAAGTACTATTTTAAATTAATTTTATAATATTTAAAAAAAATTAATACTATTATAAAGTTAAAGTAATAAGTATTTATATTTAGTATACTAGCTAAAGTATAATATATTTAAATTTATATTATATAAGCTATAATAAGAAATATAAAAATTAAAATATTAAAAAATAACTAGTTTAATATATAAAGTTTAATTATATTAATTAAATAAATTATATTATATATATTAAAAAAGAAAAAAAATAGAATTTTAATTTAGTTAATAAATTATATATTTTTTAATGTTTTTTATTTAAATTTAATTTTACAGCTATACTTTTTAGCCTATTTTCAAAGCTTTAAAAACTAATGTTTTTTTAATCTAAATTAACATTTTTTTTAATTAAAATTTTTTACTATTTTTTAGCTAAATAGTTAACTTTATTTGTTATTATTTATTTTTTTATTAAATTAAAGTTATTTTTTTTATTCTTATATTTCTTTAATATTGAGTTTTATAATTAAAATATAATATTAATAATTTCTAAACTATTGTAATATATAAAATTATATATATTATTTTTTTATACTATTTTATTTATTTTAAAAAATATATAACTTAAATTTTCTAAAAATATTATCTACTTTTAAAATAATTAAATTATAAATAACATTTAATAAATTTACAAAAAACATATACTTTATAAAAATATTTAATTTTTATCTAAATTTTAACTTTTTATATAGATTTTATTTTAAAATAAAGTATTATATATTTTTTACACTTTTAAATTTAAATTTTATTTTATTTTATTTTTTTTACTTTATATTTTAAAAATAAATATATATGAAGTATTAGTAAAAATTTAGATAAAGTATTTAGAAAAAAATTTTCTATCTATTTTTAATATTTTTACTAGTAAACCTTCTATTATAAGATTTTTTATTGGCTATAGTTTTTTTTTCTATTTTTTTATAAAAATTATTATAACTTTTATCTTAGTAAAGTATAAAGCTGCATAGTTTTCTTTCTTTTATATTACTATAATATCCTCTTCAATTGTAATTGTTTAGAGCTTTTTTTTTGACTTTCTAAACTTAAGTTTTACTTTATAAAGTTCAAGAAATAGATACTTTATTTTTTATCCTATTTAAACTTCCTTAATTATAACTCTTGTTATAGCTTTTAATTATTGCATAATAGTCTAAAAAACTCGCAAAGTTAGATTTTAGACCAACCCCTACTATCCTTTGAATTTTTTCAACCTTGTATTTTTATTTTAATTTAACTCTTAGTTTATTTCTTATAATAAATCATTTTGGCAACTTTGGCTTTTAAAGAATAAGATCAGTATAATGATCTTTTAATAAATCAAAATTCTGAATAATACTTTTTTTTGACGACATACTTTGTTGGCTGTAAGTAAGGCTATAAATTTATATTTTCTAGCACTCATGTTTTCTATATTATTATTTTGAAAATGCTGCATTTACTTTAGTTATAATATTATATGTAAATATATTAAATTTTCACGTCGCATTTGAGCCAAAAATATATATAATTGAATTCCAGAAAGTTTACGCTTTATGAATGTTTTAATTTTAAAGTCCTGACATTAAGAATGTTAATTTGTTGGATTGGGAAGAAAAAATAATTATAGTACACTTAGTAGTTGAATTATTAAAAATCGTCGAAATAAGTTTTAAAATGTTAGTAACCTTATTTGCATAAAATTTATATTTTTAGAAATTTATTAGATAAAAGCCAGTATTCTGCAAACCGAAATGTTTAATAGCGGGAATTTAGACAAAAATAAATTACATATTTAAAAATAAGGGCTACTATTAAAAATTTTAGGGAATCTTTTCAAGCAGGGTGATGACTCCACATCTACTGTTTTTCGTTCAACATTTGTCAAAAAGAGTCTAACTTAGGAGGATAATAAATTTGTCTAACAAGTTTTAATTTAAAGTTATAATGGTTTATTATTTCACAGTAAAGTTAATATAGCTTTAATTAAGGAGTTAAGGGACCAAATAGATGGGTCAGTATTGTTTTTATAACTAGAGAATTCGGTTCAATTAACATTTTTTACTTAAATAATACCATTTCTTTGATAATGTATGCTTGTGAGAATGCCCAGCTCATCAAATTATTGAGATTTAGGTTATAGCTTGATTTATTAAAAGCAACGTTTTACATAGCTTCATAGTTCAATAATAAAATCAAGTCAATTAATTATGGCTTGGCATTTAAACTATATAAATATATACAATTATTATTTTACAAATAAAAAGGATAGACTTATCCCCTTTGCATTTATGCGGCTTCATTAAGTCTAAGTTACGAATAGGTTGAGAAAGAGAAGTTCGAACACTCCTAATACTTAAGTTGAATTCATACTGTAAAAATAGTTTATATAAAGGGATGAAAATTTATTAATGAAAGTAAACAAGAAAACGGTATATAAGAAGCTTGAGTATGTATGTAAATTAACAACAACAAAACAGTTAACTAATAAGCTTGAAGTTTATTAACGACCAATTGACAACTGCATACCTAATTAATTATGAAGGCGTTCTACAACTTAACTCTTGTAACTTTGATTTCCAACTTTTTAACGGTAACCGGCGCACCAAGTTATTCAATTGGAAATCAAGCTAGCCCCAATAATAGTCAGGGTAATTACATACCCAACTATGGAAGTAGTAACGGTGGTAATTATGGTAACAGTCGCCCCATCTATGGAAAACGTCCAAGTCGTCATCCTACGCATGGGAATGGTGGTCAAAATAATGGATCTAACGGAAATTCCAATAACCCACAACCTAAACCCAAGCCACCAACTCAAACTCCAGACCATGGACAGACTCCCAGTACACCTGGTAGTGGAGGGTTAGATATCCAACTTATGTTACAACTGGTCAACGCTGAACGTGCTAAAGTAGGTGCAGGCCCGCTAACTATAAATCAAAAGTTAGCTAGTGCAGCACAAGCTCACTCCGATGATCAAGCTAAAACTAAAAACATGTCCCATTCAGGCTCAGACGGTTCTTCTCCATCAGAAAGATGTCAAAGAGCTGGTTATGGATCTAGTACCATAGGTGAAAATGTAGCTTGGAATCAACAGGATGTAAATGACGTTATGAAAGCTTGGATCTCTTCACCAGGTCATTACGCTAACATTGTCAACAAATCCTATAAAGATTTCGGTGCTGGTGTGAACAATTTGTATTGGACTCAGGTTTTCGGTGGGGGCGAATCAGGTTCTAATAACAGCAAAGGTTATTACTAATAGTGTGTTACCATACCTGGAAATTTTAATCTTCTTTTGCTTTAATTAATAATTGTATAATTTTATGTTGTCTCACTTCAGCCTATTTTTGATATTTCTTCTGCTTTGTTCCCTACGTCAATATATGCTTTTAGCGTTAATGTTCTGTGAAGTTAACAATTAAAGTATTGACTTTATAAAATAAATAAAAATATTGGTTGATAAATTTTTTATTTATTTTTTCTAATGTTTTTTGTTAACTTTTTTACTATACTTTTTATTTTATTACTGATATATTAGTTTTCTAATTTGACTAAATCTCGAAAATTGAAATTTAAAGAAATGTTTCAACCAATTAAGACGGGCGTAAAAACTTTTTAAGATTCAAATTAAAAGTTAACGAAAATTTAGCTCACTTTCCTCTTATTCTTTTAAGAAAAGTTTTTCACACCTTAGTCACCGCTGAGTTCAATTGGAATAATAATTAAAAATGGCTTATGTTGCTAAAGGTAAACCTGGTCTCGAAGAGAAATTGACTGCCAAGGTCCACAAGATCCGTATCACTTTAACTTCCCGTAATGTTCAATCATTGGAAAAGGTCTGTGCTGACTTGATCCAGAGAGCTAAGGACAAGAAACTTAAAGTTAAAGGTCCCGTTCGTCTTCCCACCAAAGTTTTAAAGATCCACACCCGTAAGACCCCTAACGGTGAGGGTTCCAAGACCTGGGACAAATACGAAATGCGTATCCACAAACGTCTTGTCGATTTACACTCTCCTTCCGAGATCGTTAAGCAAATTGTATTTTGTTTTGTTTTATATTTTTACTAACTTATTTTGTTTCTTAGACTTCCATCTCCATCGAACCTGGTGTAGAGGTTGAAGTAACCATTGCTGACGAATAAATTTATTCTTAAGTATTAGTATTTTAGGTAATAAATTATTTTTATTTTAATAATTTGTTGCCTAAAATACCAGGCATTTAAATGATAAGTTTAGTATAAGATAATAATTTAAATTCAAATATAGTAGCCTAAATTTTGTAAAATTACTTAATAAAATATTCAATTACCAATTCATAGTTTTTCAGAGTTTATAATATGCTGTTAAGTACTTTTAAAATCAATCTTTATTAACTTTTTTGTTGCTAATTCTATATATTGAACTATGCAACAGGATTTACAAAAGATTAATTTTGTGAGTATCCTGTATCTAAATTAAAAAGAGCAAAAAGCATACATATTGATATTTTGATTATTTATTACTTTAATTTAAAATGATAATGTGCATATATTTTATTAGCAGTTTATTTAAATTATATTAAAAAATATTAAGAGTTTAGCTTGTATCTCAGATTAACATTTATGGTTTTCAATCACAATATGTTATTTTAAAAAAAAATTATATCCTTTTAAAAATTTTTGAGCAAATATATTAGTATTAAGTATAATTTTATAATCATTTAAAAATATAGCTTATATTATATATACAAGGTTTAAAAACAAAAGACATGTTTAAAATAATATATATTATTAAAACTAATCATTTTATAATATATAATATGTTATAAAAAGTAATTAACTACTATTTTATTATAAATTGATATATATATATATTATAATTTTATTCTAAAGTTAAAAAAAATTAAAAATTTTTGTATATATTTTTAAAAAGGGTTTAGATTAATATTTTTTTATTTAAATTATTACTTAAAACTTAAATAATAAATTTTTAAAATATTATAGCTATAAAGTATAATATTAGCTTATTAAATATAAAGGCAGTTTTATATTTAAGCAGCTATATACTAATTTTTATTTATATCTTATAAAATAAAACTAAAAAAAAATTAAAAATACTACTATAGTTTTAATATAAGAATATAAGTATTATATTAAAATTAAATATTAATTAGGCTAAAATTAAACTAAAAAATTTAAAATAAAGTAAATAATTGTTTATTTTACACTTATATAAATAAAGCTAATATTTTTTAAATAAAAAAGAATATTAACTTATAATTTTAAATTATACTATTTTAAGCTATTATATATATATATTTAGTTTTTATTTAAAAAATAGGCTAAATTTTAAATTTAATTTTAAACTAATTTAAGATAATTTTTTTATTATTTATATATTATTAATAATAAATATTTTAATAACTTTATATAAAAAAGTTAAATTATGTAAAAAGTATATATATTTGAAATTTTTATTTTTATAAAAAAAACATTTATATATTATTAACTTTTATTATTAGTATAAGTATATTAATTTTTTTTAAATAATAATTTTAAAATAAAGTTATTAAGCTTTTAACTAATAATATATTAAAAACTCTATCTTTTAGCTAATTTAAATTATAATTTAAAGTAATATTAAAAGCTATAATAATACTTTAATAAACTTTTATATTAGTTATATTTTATATTTTTATTATAATAATATTATAGCTTATAACTTTTAATTTAGATAAAAATTCTTTATAATATTTAATTTAATTTTTTTTTTAAAATAAACTTTTATAATTTGAAAATATGTAAAATTTTATTAAAAACTTATAAATTAAAATTAGTTAAGTTTTAAATTAATGAAAAGCTATAAAAAAATTTACAAAAAATAAAATAAAAGGTTTTTAAAAACTTTTAAAAATATCAAATTTATAGAATAGTAAAATATATATATACTTTTAATATAATAATAATAAAAAGCTATATTAATAAAATATACTATTACATATATAGTTCTTATAAAACTATAAAACAAATATATATAATTTATTAATATAAATAATATAGCTATATTAAAATTATATATTTATAAATTTTATTAATAAATATTAGTAAGTAAATACTATATATGTGACATCACAAGCTTTGTCACCTAGCTCACCTAACTGAGCCTCATTGATATCCAT